>VZSZ01001226.1:44428-71091 GCA_013398815.1 Ibidorhyncha struthersii | reverse complement strand
CCAGTTCTGGGCTCCCCAGTTCAAGAAGGACAGGGATCTGCTGGAGAGGGTCCAGCAAAGGGCTACAAAGATGATTAGGGGATTGGAACATTTTTCATATGAGGAAAGGCTGAGGGATTTGGGTCTCTTTAGTCTGGAGAAAAGAAGATTGAGGGGGGATCTTATTAATGCTTTCAAATACTTAAAGGGAGGATGCCAGGGGGATGGGAGCAGTCTTTTTTCAGTGGTGCCCATTGATAGGACGAGGGGTAATGGGCACAAGCTTGAACATAGGAAGTTCCATCTTAACATGAGGAGGAAGTTCTTTACTTTGAGGGTGGTGGAGCACTGGAACAGGCTGCCCAGAGAGGCTGTGGAGTCTCCCACTCTGGAGACATTCCAAACCTGCCTGGACGCTGTCCTGTGTGACCTGTTGTAGGTGACCCTGCTCTGGCGGGGGGGTTGGACTAGATGATCTCCAGAGGTCCCTTCCAACCCTGACCATTCTGTGATTCCGTGGTCTGGTGGAAAGTGTACCTGCCCATGGCAAGGGGGTGGAATGAGATGATCTTCAAGGTCCCTTTGTACTCTAACCATTTAATAATTCTATGCCAGAGGCTACTCTGCAACCAAGTGCTGACTGAGCCGCTGAACACAACTTGCTGTTTTGCCTGGATGTGAGGACTAAAAAGTGATCTTAAATGGCAAGAAACCTTTCCCAAATATGTCCACAGTGTTCCAAATGCATCTATTTATACTTGGTGTGACCAAGTCTCCACGAACATAAACTAATAAATGGGGTTTCTTATTTTTTTTCCTGTAGAACAGAGAGGAAATGATAAAAGCTCAAAGTGGAAAGAAAAGTGCCATCTGGAGCAGATTCCTTGTCACAGCCTGGACCCAGTGAGCATGAGAGGCAGTGAGGAAATTGCTGTGCCTTCTGTTGCTCCAGGCCCACCACTGTGTGGTTCATCTGCTCACTGCAGCTGAACCAGCTGTGGGAAAAACAGTAATAAGCAAGCTCCCAGCTGGGCAAATACCTGAGCTACTTTATATTGCTTTTATTAGACAGTGATATTCCAGTGTAGACAACACCTTTATTTGCATTTTAACAGCAAATAGTATCAAACCTGCTTGGAATCTAAAAAATGCTACATATGTATCATTACACCTTAAAGAGTTTTACTATTAATTATATAAATACTGGCTTTATTTGGAGACATACTAGAACATAAGAGCAGAATGTGATATTGGAAATTAACAGCATCAATCTTTGCTTGACAAGTTGGACTTTTCTGACTTAGAGTCCGTATGCAGTCAAGGAAGACAGAGAGACACAGTTCTCTGGGAAACACTACTTTGCACCCAAGCTGGAGTAAGGCTCTGAAGTGCTTTTTGAAGGAGTTTCGCTGTTTTTTTTTTGATTGAGCATAGAAAGCCCAGCCCTCTAACTCAGGAACTTTTAAGTTATGTTTCTAAAATGAGGCAATTTACATTTTCCTTTTGTCATCATCAATAAAGCAATCACTTCACCCACTTCTGTTAGGTAGATACCCTTGGGAGGAAATAAGTACTTTTCTAAGCAAATGAGCAAACCAATTGTTTAAAAGAAGAAATAAATTAATTTTGAATGTGGCTAGAGCAGCCAAGGATTGCTTGACAAACAAACTGGATACCCAGGGGTGGAACTCAACAACTCAGTCAATCTGTGGCCTTGTGAAGCCATCTTTATTCAGGAAAGCAATCTGAAAAAACTTTAATGAGTTAAATATGTGAATTACATATCAGCTAAACAGACACTGAAACACCTTTGTAATTCTAATACATTCCCTCTCTATCATTCAAATTCTTTGCTTTATGAACATAGCTATAAATATTTTATATGAAATAAAATTCATACAGCTGATGCTGGATCCTGCATCATTAGAGAGTTTTGAGATAATCTCATTCAGTGTAAAGAACCTGGCACACAACACATTGTGGTCTTAACCAGAAGAGTACTTTCACAACCTAATTTTTAAACTACATTGTGCATATTTACTGTGGATTAATTTATCTCCCCGGAAAGTTTATTTTATTCTTTTTCAAAATTGAAAGAGGATAAATAGATATGTGATGGGTTTTTTGTTTTTTTGGGGTTTTTTTTTGATTAATATTGAAATTTAATCTTTCAGGGATTTAACTTACTCTTAGAGAAATTTCTAACTAAGCAACAGAAAATAAAGATGACTACGCAAAATGCCCATACAAGAATGTGTGTGGGCATAGCACACTTGGCGAAAACTTATTTGAAAATAACTTGATACAGTTACTGTGGTATTCTGTTAAATTACACACACACAGTGAATGGTATCCATTTCTCTTTCCTCATTAACAAAAGTTATTGTTCAAATGCGAGTTTCTGCTCAGGGTCTTTTTTGATGCTAACTGTATACAGGATAATTATGTCAAATTAGTATCAATCTAATTAAAAGCAGACCTCATCCAACACACAAAAAAATTATTATTCCTTTTTTTCATCAACCCAGTCAAATTATATTAATTTCAAAATTTTAATTATATTATACCAATTTGCTTTGTGATGGGGGAGAGATTCTGTTGGTGTAAATTGCAAAAAATAGCAGAGCTATAGCAATTTATGTCCGGATTTATACGAGCCGAAGATCCAGCTTTAGATATCGAGATGGTAGCTTGCTATATTTAAGTACTGTAATCTTCACAGTGTCCTCAGATACCTGCACACACTTGCACAGAAACATATTAGAAACTCTTTCTTTCCATGTTAACTACTCAAGTTGCAGAAATTGACCTCTGAGATGTAACAGTGCCTGTTTTGAGCATAAAAGGGTAATTACAGAGAGAGAAAATAAATACTCTTAGTACAGGGATTTTCATGAGAATTTTTACCTAAAGTGCAGTTTGGTAGGTTGGTAACTGTGTTCTGCTCTTTTGTATTTTAAATCCACATTGTTATATTATATATGACAAGCTATAACTTACAATAGATAAATCATAACAGGAACAAAACACTATAGCAAGTTTACGCCATTTTGTCTAAACCAATTCTAGATATCATTAAATCATAGGTTTCACTCAACAAAACAAGCAGAATTAGAGAAGGGGGGGTTAAAATTTTTAATTCTTTAGGGTTTGATCAACATAAGTAGGAAACTCTTGTGATATGCATAAACTTTTGCAAATTTGGTCAGGTAGCAACGTGGTACAAGGAAAAGGTTTCATGAGCACAGTTGATTAATGTACACCTGGTCACATTCTGTAGATTAATTTGATATCCTTCTGTTTGGCGAACATACTAATTTGCAGTAACTTTCAATAGCCTAGACATTTAATTATTGCTTTGTTTTATCCTTTCTCTATTAAATGATGTTTTCAGACACTCTGCGCAAGCAATTTTTTTTCTGGGTAAAAACCATTCATTTTGGGTCACACACACACATGAATTGAAAATAAAAAATTACTAAACATCTAAGCATAATAATTGTGCTTAGTAATTTTGCTGAGCACTGAGACATTGTACTATTCATAACAGAAGGCCCAGACCCTACCACAGCTTAAGAACACTGCAAGAATGGTAAGTGGCAATACTCCTATTGACTACAGAACTAAAGTGTCACCATCATATATAAAACAACTACAAGCAGCAATAAAATTAAAGGAATAATTTACACACATTTACACAACACAAGGAACAGATGCTAGAGGGAGGTATTGTGGTTTGCTTCAAGTTAGATGTAACAGGTATAAAAAAAAGCTTTGAAAAACATATTAAAAGATCTCCCATGGCAGTGCTAGGAAGAAAGAAGAAAGAAATTTAACAAATAGCAAAAAGTCTTGAGCCAAACTAAAGACATATGCAATTATTCAGTGTATACTTGCTTTGTTTGTTATTCCTTTGTTCAAACTCAGTTCTTCAGTAGATGGAAATTTTATTTTTATGACCAGAACGAAAGAAAATTTGCAGCCCCTCTTCATGTCCACTTAAGATTCAGTTAGACCAAAAGGGGTATTTTTCTTCTAAGCAATGGTGTGAATGGTTACATGAGGTAACCGACACAGAACATTTAGAATCACGGAATCATAGAATAGCTCAGATTGGAAGGGACCTTTAAAGGTCATCCAGTTCACCCTCCCTGCAATGAGCACAGACATGTTCAACTAGATCAGGTTGCTCAGAGCCCCGTCCAACCTCGGCTTGAATGTTTCCAGAGATGGGGCACCTACCACCTCTCTGGGCAACCTGTTCCAGCATCTCACCACCCCCATTGCAAGAAATTTCTTCCTTATATCTGGTCTAATTCTACCCTTTTTTAGTTTAAAACTGTTACCCCTTGTCCTAGCGTAATAGGCCCTGCTAAAAAGTTTGTCCCCTTCAAACTTTAAAGAACAGACTCACCCTCAGCTCAGTTCACAAAGTAAATGTTGACTGGCTGTATGTACATCAGCCACAGGAAGAACCCTCTCTTGCAGAGATGTGAAGTGGAACTGGGTCAAGCCTGCTAACAACGAGCAAAGCTGGAGCAAGGTTGGCTCAACTAACAAAGCTCCCAGATCCAAAGAAGAACCTTCTTTTCCCTGCCTCCAACTTTCACCCTCTCTGCAACAGATATGCAGATGCAACATTCACAAGGCGACATGAAGGCCATGTCACGGATTAAACACTCGACACAGTTATGATTTAGCAGCAATTCAAAATTTATTAATGGTTTGATGTGGGTCAAAAGGTTGAATTTTAGCAGCATTTAATCATTAACCAATTTAAAGATTAATAAGGCGATTCAGCAGAATATGTTAAAACAGAGATCAATTACAGATTCGATAATGAGAAGATTCACACTAACTTGTACAGAGCATCCTAAATCAAAATGTGCGTACAGCTGTATAAACACAAAACATACAAACACACATGATTCAAGAAGTTGCACAAACACCACTCAAATCTTTAACTGCTTAGGCCTGGAGTCCCTTCGCAGAGGGCGACTCCAGTGAGCTGACCGGTGCCCCTTTCAACTCCTCACACACGCACACAGAGATGTTTGGATCCAGTGAAAATTATAGACACCCACACTCATGAAGGCCAATATGTATATTCAAACACATAGATAGGTAGAGGGGTGGATGGAAAAACCTAGCCCACAGTTAAAATTTCCCTCTCTCAAGTTTAGAGTAAATGCTCACAGTGCATCGGCATTCCTCAATAGGCAATAATTAAGCCCCGAGAAATTTGACTTCACCCTGGTCCTTCATCAGCTTTGTCAACAGACAGCCTTTAAACTACCTGAGAGGTGTCCCAGCTCAGGGGAGATGTTGGTCACAGCCTGCTGTTATCGAGGACAGCTCAAAGGATCTTGCTTAGAGCGGCTATTTATAGGGTCCAAGATAATTGACTTGTGTCAGGCACTTTTACATTTTGGCCCAACTCAGACAATGAAATATTCTGGTGCTTTCCACCAGTTGCACAAACCCCAAACTTGCTAGACTTTGAAGTTCTGGTATCCCCCTGTTCAGGCCACAAGCCAGGTACAGATGTACTAGGCTGCCAGGAGGTGATCGATGTCTGCTGGCTTTCACAATCCATGCCTGACTTATCCTAGGTTGGTACGTGGCCCAGGAGGCAGAATCACACTAAGCACTGAGTAGCCCAGGAAGTCGGGGGGGGGGAGGGAGGGGGTTGCACCACCACAGGCCACCGTACATATTTTTCAGAACACTAAATTTAGACCAAAAAGATGTAGCACACTATATTTCACAATATTTGGGGCCAGGGCCGGGGGCAGCCCTGAATTATGCAGGTAGGTTTTTTTAAGTACATGTTTGGAAGCTATGCAATTAACTAACTTAAACTTGTGCACCATGCATGTAGACCCTCCCCATTTCTGTTGACTTTAATGATTCATATTTCCAAGTGTCTTTCCTCTATTGAAAACTTCAACCAGTTGTGTTTGATACAACGCAGGTTTTGAATTGCTGACTCGGTGCCAGCAAAGGTGTGGTACAAAAGACTCAGTTAGACATTTCTCTAAAGGTTGAATATCATTTAAAAAAATTCCTAACATCCTAAACTGTTTCTGAGAAACCAAAATCAGAGAACTAACCTTCAGCCTGCTGAATATCACATAGTATTTTCTCTCCTGCAGACTGCTTCTGAAAACAGTTCTATACCAATTAGAGGAAGCTTCTGAAACAGAGTGTTCTAACACAGTATTTTTTTCCCAGATGTTATGTATTTTAATTTGTTATCAAATATGTGCTCACATCTACCTGTTATTTAATATTTAACCTACAATTTCATTAATCATTATGATGTTAATAATTCAAAAATACTTAAATTAACCTCCTAGAAAAAAATTGATGATTTTTCCCCAGGACAAAATTCACATGTGACAATAGGTAGTGTCAGATTTTTATTTGACTCTCAGACACTGTTTTACATTCATTTTTAATATGCGAAAAAAAAGGAATGTTGCATAAATTTCCCATTACGTAGTAGTACGTGATCAAACATACATTTAGAACAGTAATTCTGAATTCCTTTCTCACCATAGTTTTATGGCAAACCAGTATAATGCAAGTGTATCCACAAAATCTCACGGAAACAGCATAAGAACATGAGTGAATGAAAAATTTTACTTTCAAGTAGTCCCATTTTAGAGAGAGAGAGATGCTACCACCTTACTTAAAGAACTGTAGACTGACATTTATAAATCATAAACCAGAGCTGTAGTTGTGTGAGGGAGCAGCCCAACGATTGTGAACGTGCGGGCAACATGCAAATGCTGAATTTGCATTTGAAAGAGAAGGAAGAAGCGCTTAAGAAACAGCGGACACCATGAAAGCCTTTCTGAAAGCAGCTTTGAGCTTTGCTGTACAGAGCCAGGGCGCTCTGCTTTTTGTCCTATCTCGGCACTGCTGTTATAGCTGACAGGGGAGCAGCTCTATAAGCCTTTGCACGACACTCCTGCAATACGGTATCCCTTTGGCATATAAAAATGAGGTGGCAACAGCTCGTTTAGACACTAAAATGTACTCTGTATCCCACAATAACCACCGTACGCAGGCTTAATGCATCTCTTTTCTTACTGGCGAGATGACTTGTTCTCACTGACAATATTGTACAGATTTTCTTACTTGGTGAAAAACGCAGGGCCATTGTATCATCAAGATTACTAGGAAATACGGACCAGGAAAATAATCAGTCACATTTGCTGTCCAGGTGAATATAAGCCAAACAGCTATATCTTAATAGATGCCTGCTTACTATTAACTTTTAAAAATTAAGCCAATATTTGTACATTTCATAGAAAGGAGAAATTTGGTGACATTGAGAAGCTGCTGAGGTCATTTTATGTAATACTTAAGAAACTGTGGGGTTTTTTTACATAGGAACTATGTGCAGATTGTTTTAATATGGCGCACTTACAAGACATAGCTGTGTAATCTGCCTTAAATGTTCACCACCGAAGATTTTTTGCAATAAGGTTTTTTTGGCCAAACCTGTACTGCACATGGCCTCCAACACCTGCACCTCCAAATGTGACAAATACACATGATTTTAAGCAACAGACTGTCTACATAAAGTTTCTTCTCAACCAGGTATGAATACACACTTCAGGTCCAGGATGATACTGGAGACCCCAGGGCTATCAGTTTTGGACTAATAATTCTTTGATTAAATTTTTATGATTTCAACTACACTAACAACAATTTATTGGCTTTGCTTACAAGATTTGTGCACATTTTGCCCACAGCAATGAGCATAATGAGCATAATGAGAAATCTGTATACATGGTTATCACAGCTTGGAACAGCTGAAGTTCTTCACCTTGGATACTAGAGAAAAGGAAGAAATGAGGAATGAATTCAACTAATTTACGGATTATCTATTTTGTAGTAACCCTCTAAAGACAAATTATAATTTAATCTAATAGTTTTTCATAATTTGGTTGCCATATTAATGAGAAGATGCTAAATAATTTTGCAGGTCTGCTGCTAATGAAGAACCCACAAAGCCAAGCCAAATCACTTGAAATCATTTTGTGTCTGAGATAATTTTTTGTTGGCAAGGTGTACTGCAAATCACTATAATAATAATCATGCCATTTTAAAATGTAATATGCATTAGACTGCTTGGCAAAGATGAGGGGGAAGCTAAGTTCAGAAGATGATTGCTATAATTTTTCTTGCCTGCTTTGCTCTTTGAAATAGTACAACGAAGGTAGCTAGTTGGTAATAAACATTTCAAACTATGATAATTTCTATTTTTTTAAATTTTTTACCATAAAATAAAAGATGCCTTTTCTTTCTCACTTTGAAAATCTCTTACAAGTCTCATTCTAGTTTAACCTGAAAATACTTTTTAGTCTTTTTCTGACATATCATCACCTGGACCTGGACTTAGTCAAAAAGTAGTAGCTACCTGAAGGGACTGCAATAGTTTTAACACTTGTTAAATAATGACTCAAAGCTAAGTGTGTAATTGAGATTTGCTTTGTTCATTGTGTGACCTCCAACTGCTCAGGACTGTGTAGCATTTTTTTTTTATTTACAGGACACAGCACCAATTTCATCCCATGAACTTTATCTTTCTTGAGAATTGATTTGTAGGGCACATGGCTAGAAACCTAGAAAAGGAGAAGCAACTCATAATTAAAATTCAGCAATATTCAAAATGAAATTATTGAAAAATTGTTAGCAGGTACCATAATGTCAAATTTAACATTGTTGCCAAAAGGACAAAATTACTAAAGTAAGCTTTTACTCAATGAAGATGAATTCCAAGATGAGGAAACTAGGTAAATGAAAATCCAAAGGAACAGCTAAAATAATGAACTTGGTTGCAAAGGGACAGCCACTGTCTAGCGACAAATATGTTCTTCATGTTATATGCATCGCATGTGTGCAGGATCCAATGAATCATCACTGAACAATTTTTTTATCCATACTAAAAGACATTATTCAGAATATATAGCAATTTTCTAATTATACTATTTTTTCTCCATTCATATCTCAAAAATTAACAAAAAGGGCACAAAAACAACTCTATATCTGAAGTTCAAATTAGTGGGAAATTGAAATAAAAATGCATCGTTCAAAAATAGAATTCCTGAGCTACAGAATTAACTGAAACAGAAAAAGTCAGGGTTAACCTTTGCTGTGTCTGTTGCAACAAAGCTTACTTTTTGCAAGCATTACCTACAATACCCATCTTATTTTCACACTAGGAAAGACTTAGTGCTGTAACATCGTGGATGAAACTCTGGCTTGAAATAAAATAATGGCAACTTGCTGGTGGGATCCGTGTTTCACTTCGAATGTTAAAACTACATTTAAACTACAGCCAGTGGACTTAAGTCACACTGTTCATTTAAAAGGCTATGTAAGAAGCATGTTCAAAGCCTCTGCCTGAGTTTGATCCAAAAACTACCAAAGTCTGTGGGAGTTTCTCCCCTTATAGCATTAGATTTTGGAGCACGCACTTGAACAGCTATGCATTTAAGTACTGCCGATTTAAAATGCTTACTCTGTAAACATGCGTTACCTTATTCAGAGAAATAATTCTATTAAATGTTTTTTATGAAAACAAAATAAAATTTGAACATAAACTTAGGTTAGACTCAGGCAAAAAAGGATAGTACAGCTATTATTTGTGCTGATATAGACAGGTCTAGGATTTATCAATTGTGACAGAAACATGGGAAGAAAACAGTAAGGGCTAGTCATCAAATTATTCCATTATGTTTTGTTAGTGAAACTATAAGCCCAGAATACCTCTCATAGAATTCAGGAAGGTCAGTTTTCATCCAGGACTAAACCACATACTTAAGCCTAATCACATGATTAATTTAAATGCATGGAGATTTTGGCAAGATAGGTATATGTAACAAAGTAATGCAGGAAAATAAGCTTCTAAAATTATTTAAAAGAATAGTAGCTAAGTTCCTTAAGAAGAAAAAGGTTCTCTCAGCTAAATTTTCATTTATTGCATTAACACATCAGCATAACATTGCTGCAGTGGTGTATCCTACAACAACGTATCCCTGCAGGTCCAGAGAAATATATACATTCAAATCTTGCATTCTTTCCTGCCTGCTATGCTCTTTTGCATTTTGCGATAAGGTCACATATAACCTAAGCTTAGATCTTGCTTTCCTTTGGATTTTTTTTTTTAACCTTGTCAGATACAACCTTTGGAGATATTTGCTGTGCTACGTAAATAAAATTGCAAATACAAAAAACAGTGATGAAAAAGAACATTTCCAACATTTCAAAGTGTCTCTTTTACAATCTTTGCACAAATGTTTTCAGGATCTTCAGAAATGATAGAAATCGTGCTAATATTATTTAACATTCTTGTTTTTTCTAATATTTTTTTATACTTAGATTCAAGGCTGCTAAAATCTTATACAAAAAGCAAGTTTTTTCTGAGAGAGATTGTCCCCTCATCTAACCTATTTGCTTGTATTTCACTACTAATACTTAGTTTTGTTAGACAATATACAGAGCTTGAAATATTTCTGAATAATTTCTGCTTAAGAAGTTGATTACTCATGGGAGTTTCACCAATGTTTTGTGAAAATATTGTACAATATTGGCTAACAATTGCCTTTATGTTCTTCTATACACTTACATTTTCAGTTGTAGAGAAAGCTGCAAGGGAGTCTTCCTTTATATATACATATATATTTGTCTAGTAAAAATATTAAACATATAATCCTTTTATCCTCTATCTTGGTCTAAAGAGTATAGGTGGACAAATCCCATGGATTGCCAAGATTCAGATTACTAAAAATACCCATCACACAATCTCTTAGCCTTCAAAATTCAAGTTGAAGAGTGATACCAGCAGTAAAATATTAACCTTTTAGAAGGCACAGTTTTTAGAATGACTTAATCAGTGCCTGCTAGAATATTTCATTCTGAAAATCTAAAAATATACAATAGTTACATAATGCCTAAAGCACATTGAGACATCATGTCTACTGAAAAAGGTCCACCACAGAATACATTGTCATGTTCATACTTAGCAGCACAGAGGCAAAAAAACATTAATCAAATCTGTAAAAGTAGATCCTGTCCACTGAAAAAAAAAGTAAAAAATATTTTGCATTCATGCAAAGGGACCAGTTCCTTATGAGATCTGGAAATATTTAAGAACAAGCAAATTGATATGGTGTATGGTTTGAAGAGTTTAAAATTAGATAAGTCAGACTAGTCCTTGTGGAATACCTGAACTATTTGGATGAAAGAAACTATGGGAGGGATATCAAAGGTTAGAATGAACACTTCAACTTAAAACAACTCTGCTCAGTGTCAGACATTTTGGAGTGGAGCTCTATCAGTTACATTCCCACCACAAACACACTATAGTTGCAACTCCTCCTATTCAGCCCCTTGCTCTTACATTAAACAAAAAGGTTGTGCAGGCACCTACCATATCCAGTTACAACATCTGATCATAGAAAATTTGGAACATGACACAAACAGGATTTGTTTTCGAAAGACTTAAGTGCCTGTAGAGAATACATCACATCGAATTCCAGTGAAACTTGACTCTCCAGTAGCTAATTTACTACTGTAAGACAGAATTTCTTTTCTGAAATCACATGAGCATTTTTAGGTAGATTTATCCCACTTCCTTAATATAAGCTGTTTGAGTCACCCTGCGGAAACAGGTCAACGTAAAACTTTGAAGCATAATAACATGTTTATTCTTGGATCTCAACAACAAAAATAAAAGTATATTGCTTTATATCCACAAAAAATATAAAAAATTAAGTGCTTAAAAATTATAGGAGAAACCTGAGTAGACACAAATGGCAAAATCAAAATAACATTCTCAGAAGTGCATTTCAAGTAAGCATTGAAAGTAAAGTCATTTTGCATATACATGCAATTAGCCCGACTCAAGAAACATATTCAGCCCACATTTATTGCATGAAAATAAAATTGTTTGGATTTCCAAGCCAATGGCCATGGATTATAACCAGCAATCTCCATGCATTATAATCAATAATCTTGGGGCTTTTTTTCAATAGAGTACAAGTTCCTTTCAAGTACTCATATGTGACAGTCTGTCAAAAGGCCAAGTAAAGTTGACTCATATGTGTAAAAATATTCTCAACACATGCAGTAACAAGAAGATGTTTTACATTGATCAGTAGGACTGTAAATCACATGGAGGCATGAATTAAGTCTGTTTTAATTAAAAAATAGGGGGAAAATCACCAGGGATAAACCTGGGGGAAAAAAAAAGTCAGCCTAAAAGGATCCAATACAAAGAATTACTTGGGAGAAGCACAGAACACAAGTCATCCTTTTTTTTCCTATTTTTAACCTTCTAGGTTCTGAAAGTAACCTTTAAGCATTGGACCCAAAATGGCCACATGAGAATTCTCTCTCTCTTTTAAATTAACCATAGGAATATGGAAGTCAACATATACCTAAATTATACAAGAGATAGAGTTGATGGGCACACAGGCCAATTACAGGAATAAGGAAAAGAAAAGAGCGTTCTGCACAATCCAGGGCTTGCATCAAAAGAATGAGATAAATCAAAAAATGAGCTGGAAAAAAATGACAGAATGAGAGAGAGAGAGTGAAAAACCCAGATATTTGTGTCCCCAAAATTTACTGTTGACTGTACTGATTTATCTGGAAGTTGGGGAAATTGTTTCAGTTAACCAACTGTGAAGTCTACAGTCTCTATTCAACAGTTACAGTAACTATGGTTTGCTGCATGTTCACTGATCTTTCAAACTCAGGCATCAGTCAAGCATATGGAGCATCAGGTGTAGCAAACAGAGCAACTTGCAGCAAAATGCTGGCAGTAATTATCAAATAAATGCAATATATTTGGTAACTATCCACAGATTCATGGTATCTCTTCTTGACCACAAATCAAGCCTTGCTGTAGACAGAATTTGCCTCTGTCAGCAGATTTTCCTTGTCAAATGCAATGGCTAAGACCAAATCACATATGCACACAGCTGTAGAATATTTTCCTAATTTAACGTGGTATCTGCTTCCCTTCCTCTGTTCTATCGAAACACCTTCTTCCCCTACCACTTCTCTCCATTTTCTTCCCTTAACTTGTTTACAAACTATGGACCAGGTTTCAGAATGACATAAAATCAAAGAATCATAGAATGGTTTACGTTGGAAGGGACCTTGAAAATCATCTACTACCAACCCCCCTGCCATAGGCAGGGACACCTCCCACTAGACCAGATTGCTTAAAGCCCCATCCAGCCTGGCCTTGAACACCTCCAGGGATGGACTTTCCACAACTTCTCTGGGCAACCCGTTCCAGTGTCTCACCACCCTGACATTGAAAAATTTCTTCCTAATATCTAACCTAAATCTAACTTCTTCCAGTATGAAGCCATTCCCCCTCGTCCTGTCACTACATGCCCTCGTAAGAAGTCTCTCCTCAGCTTTCCTGTAGGCCCCCTTTAGCTACTGGAAGGCCGCTATAAGGTCTCTCCAGAGCCTTCTCTTCTCCAGGCTGAACAACCCCAACTCTCTCAACCTGTCTTCATAGGAGAGGAGCTCCAACTCTCTCATCATCTTTGTGGCCCTCCTCTGGACCCACTTCAGCAGGTCCATATCTTTCTTATTTTGGGGGCCCCAGAGCTGGATGCAGTACTCCAAGTGTGGTCTCATGAGAGCAGGGTAGAGGGGCAGAATCACATGCCTTGACTGGCTGTCCATGGTTTCTTCTGATGCAGCTCAGGATGCGGTTGGCTTTCTGGGCTGCAATTGCTTGTTGCCGGGTCATGTTGAACCTCTCATCAGTCAGCACCCCCAGCTCTTCTCCTCAGGGCTGCTCTCCATCTATTCTCTGCTGAGCCTGTATTTGTGCTTCAGATTGCCCTGACACATGTGCAGGACGTTGTACTTGGCCTTGTTGAACTTCATGAAGTTTGCATGGGTCCGCCTCTCCACCCTGTCCAGGTCCCTCTGGATGGCATCCATCCCCTCCAGTAAGTCTACCTCACCACACAGCTTGGTATCATTGGCAAACATGCTGAGGGTGCACTCAATCCCACTGTCCATGTCACCAACAAAGACATTGAACAACACCGGTCTCAGTACCAACCCCTGAGAAACACCACTCGTAACTACTCTCCACTTGGACATCGAGCTGTTGACCACAATTCTTTGAGTATGACTGTCCAGACAAGTTCTTTATCCACCGAGTGGTCCATACATCAAATCCATGTCTCTCCAATATAGAGACCAGGATATTGTGTGCGACAGTGTCAAATGCTTTGCACAGGTCCAGGTAGATGACGTCAGTTGCTCTTCCCTTGTCCACTACTGTTGTAACCCCCTTGTAGAAGGCCACCAAATTTGTCAGGCATGACTTGCCCTTGGTGAAGACATGCTGGCTGCTACCAATCACCTCCTCTTTTTCCATGTGCCATAGCAGAGTTTCCAGGAGGATCTGCTCCATGATCTTCCCAAGCATAGAGGTGAGACTGATGGGCCTGTAGTTCCCTGGGTCTTCCTTTTTTCCCTTTTTGAAAATAGGTGTCATGTTTCCCCTTTTCCAGTCGGCAGGAACCTCACCAGACTGCCATGACTTCTCAAATATGATGGATAGTGGCTTGGCAACTTCATCTGCCAGTTCCCTCAGGACCCACAGATGTATCTCATCAGGTCTTATGGACTTGTGCACCTTCAGGTTCCTCAGGTGGTTTCGTACTTGATCTTCACCTACAGTGGGCAGTTCTTCATTTTCCCAGTCCTCACCTTTGCCTTCTGTATCAAGGATAGTGTGGCTGCAGTCTTTGCCAGTGAAGACTGAGGTAAAAAAGTTGTTGAGTACCTCGGCTTTGTCTCTATCCCGGGTGACCAGCTCTTCTGTTTCCTTCTGGAGAGGGCCCACATCTTCCCTAGTCTTTCTTTTTCCGCTGACATACTTATAGAAGGATTTTTTGTTTGTCTTGATGTCCCCGGCCAGGTTTCATTCAACCTGGACTTTAGCTTGCCTAACCTGATCCCTGGCTGCTTGAAAAATTTCTCCCTACTACTACCCGCCCCTGTTTCTACTCCCCATAGGCCTCCTTTTTACTTTTGAGCATGTCCAGGAGCTCCCTGTTCATCCATGCAGGCCTCCTGGCTTTTCTGCCTGCCTTCTTCTTTGTTGGGATGCATTGCTTGCAAGCTTGGAGGAGGTGATCCTTGAATATTAACCAACTTTCTTGGGCCCTTCTTCCCTCCAGTGCTTCATCCCATGGCACCATACCAAGCAGATTTTTCAGGAGGCCAAAGTCAGCTCTCCTGAAGTCCAGCATGGTCAGCTTGCTGTGCACCCCTCTCACTGCCTTGAGGATCTTGAACTCCACCACGTCATGGTCACTGCAGCCCAGGCTACCCTTGAGCTTGACATGCCTACCAGCCCCTCCGTGTTGGTAAGGACAAGGTCCAGCATAGCTGCTCTCCTCGTTGGCTGCTCTACCACTTGGAGAAGGAAGTTGTCATCAATACAATCCAAGAACCTCCTGGATTGCCTATGCCCTTCTGTTTTATCCTTTCAACAGATGTCGGGGTGGTTGAAGTCACCATGAGGACCAGGGTCTGTGAATGCGATACCACCCCTATCTGTCTACAGAGGGCCTCATCTGCTTGGCCTTCCTGGTCAGGTGGTCTGTTGCAGACGCCCACTGTGATGTCCCCTACTCCTGATTTGTCT
Organism: Ibidorhyncha struthersii; assembly: GCA_013398815.1. Lineage (NCBI taxonomy): Eukaryota > Metazoa > Chordata > Aves > Charadriiformes > Charadriidae > Ibidorhyncha > Ibidorhyncha struthersii. The sequence goes on along the minus strand of VZSZ01001226.1, from coordinate 55,397 downwards.
TTAATGCTGACCCATAAGCTCTCAGTCAGCTCTTCATCCCTCCCTAGGCCAAGCTCCATGCACTCCAGCTGGTCATTTTCATATAGGGCAACACTGCCTCCTCGTTTCCCCTGCCTGTCTCTCCTGAAGAGCATGTAACCTTCCATGCCAACACTCCAGTCACAGGAGCCATCCCACCACGTTTCTGTGATGCCAATGAGATCGTAGCTTTGGAGGCATGCACACGTCTCTAGCTCCTCCTGTTTGTTCCCCATGCTACATGCATTTGCATAGAGGCATTTCAGCAGTGTCCTCATTGAGGCTGACTTCGCTGGAGCAGTTGCAATTCCTTTGTGCTGCTCTCCAGGTGCAGTTCCTTTGCAGTATATTAACAATGCCTCCCCATTGGCTCCTGTTACCACAGGAGCTCCTGGCTCATCTACATAAGAGTTTAAGTGTGCTGCAGTGTAGCCAGCACATTTCAGAGCAAAACGCTACAGGCCCTTGCTAGCACTCCATTCCTCTATCCTTGGTGCATCATCCCTTGGCTTGTCACAGGCAAGCCTAATAATACCCCCCTCCCCCCTTGAGTCTAGTTTAAAGCCCTGTCAATGAGCCCTGCTAACTCTTGGGCAAAGAGGCTTCTCTCCCTTTGAGTGAGACAAACCCCATCTGATGCCAGCAGGCCTGGTGCCATATAGGCCATTTTATTGACAAAAAAAAACCAAATTGTGGTGGTGACACCAGCTATGGAGCCATGTATTGACAGACTGAGCTCGTCTGTTTCTTTCAATGTCATTGCCCCCATCCAGAAGTAGGGAAGAAAAAATAACCTGTGCTCTGGATTCCCTTACTAGCTGTGCCGAGGCCCTGATACCTCTTTTAATCATCCTCGCACTCTGATTTGCACTTTCATCACCCCCCACATGGAACAAAAGAAGTGGGTAGTAATCTGAGGACTGTACCAGGCTAGGGAGTTTCTTTGTGATGTCCCTAACCCTAGTAAATATTTCAAGTACAGAAGACAGCACAATATTTTTATTTTCTTCTTGAATAGTTGATTTGTTGACTATGATGATTTCCACCACAGTTCGTTCTTAGGGTACCATTCCATCTAAAATTGCACTGGGGATAAATAACGCTGGGTGTTTCTTGCTTTTTGATTTAGATTTGGTCATTTTTAGAGTTAAATCAGCAGACATGATCAAAAAGCCAGCACAATTTAGAGTCTATTTTCCCTGCCATAATCCTAATTTTTAAAATTACACTAGTTATACTAGTGCAACTGAAGCCACATGGGATTTTCCATGTGTTGTTGTGGGCAACATGGAAGGAGATTTTATGGATGTCTATATTTTGTCTATAAGAATACTTCTGTATTTTATGGATGTCTAGAAGTCTTTAATTTAGACCTTCGTTACATTTGAAGTTCTGTAAGAAATGACTCATTTGCTCAGCTTCTAGCTTTAGCAGAAAAAGTAACTGGTAGCCTAACCACATTTCAGGTGCAAGAACTTAACTGATAAGTGGGAAAACCCAATTCTAATCTTTTCTGGACCCTCCTGGAGTTGAGTTGAACTTGAAGAAGTTCCAGTGTAACAGAGGTATCAGAGAAAACAAGTTCTGTTATAGCTGTCATGTAGTTCTTTGAAATATGGATTTTTATAAGCTCTCATTCTCCAAGTTGGATAAATTGCATGTCTGGAAAAAACCACAAATTTCGTATGTCACCTATCTCATTGCGTGATGAGAGCTGAAAAAGAGGCTATGTAATAACAATTCTTTTTTCTCCAAAAAAAAGATTGCCTCTGTAATCAAAATTTCTACTGAGATTTTACTGGAAATTTGTCACAGTCTTCTCAATTAAAGCTATTTCAAAGAAAATCACTGCTAAGGCTGCTGAAGAGCTTCATTACTGAGTGAATCAGTTATCAGCTCTATCATTACCTCTTTAAATGGCAACACTGACAGGTCTGTGTCCTTTTCTCCTTATCAGATGCTAGCTAGAGTCAGGCAAAGTGCCCCAAAACGCCTTAGATATGCTGCTGAATTCCTGACAGAAACCACACACACACCAGAACACTTCCTCCTTCTATACCGGTGCGCACATTTGAAAGCCCAATTATTTTTCTTAGCTTTCCTTTTATTGTTCACTCATATTTACTTATATTATTACTAATTATGTTGATTATATTCTCTTTTCAAGTATGTTTAAATAAAATAAAAAAATACTGAAGTCTGTCTCAATTAATTAGGATTATTCCAGATATTACACTGTTCCTTTCTTTTTTCATTTTATGGGGTATTTTGAGGCCAACAAGGCTAAAATAATGTGTTACGGATTTTTGTTTCTTGACATGTGAATAATTACAGTGTAAGAAAGGTAAAACTTACCTTCTTTAAGAAAAAAATTCACTTCATTGAAGCCAATGACAACATATACAGTAAAGTCAAAGGGAACTTTGTCATCACCTGCAGCAGAGAAAAAAAAAATCACACTGTCTGGAAATATAAGAAAGGATAAACATTAGTTGAAGTGCAGTTGAAACAAAGATAAGCAAGTTGCAGCTTCCAAAACAGATAGATATTTAACCATGTTAATCTGTGAATTCTTGAGTATAACTCATTAGAGGATTGCAAAAATTTAATAAAAACCAGCATCTTAGTACAATTACTTAAAGCAAACATTTAAGATACAAATGGAAAAGGTACTCGTAATGACTATGAGTGTTAATTATCTGCTCCCTAGTGAGCCTTGCAGATTTCAATAACTCAAATCCAGAGTAATTCAGAAAGAACACACTATTAACAAAGGACAGTGTAGTGTAAGCAACTAAACATGTTTGTCCATGCTGTGGTCCTACAGCAGCTTAATCATGTTTTTACAAACTATTACAAGCAAAATTGAGTCTTGGAGAGACAGAGCCTGAAATCTCTGAAGTAGCGTTGCACTCTACTAATCCTCAGGTCATTTTATTCCTTGTTTGAGAAGTGAATGAACACATTCCAATATATGCCATATAACCAATCTTCCTAAGAAGGTATAAATATGAAATCAAGCTCCGTGCCATTTTAAGGGTGCAAATTTTGCTATTCAACAGTAAGGTATCCTGAGGAAGGGTGCTTCAAAACCTTGCAGTGCGCTATAAACACATACCCTTCTTTTGTTTGTCCTTCAGTGGGTGCAGAGGGAATCCTGCAGAATGCCATCCTTGTGAAACCTCTGAGGCTTCACGAAATATGTTTACATCTTGCTCGTATGGAACTCCACTGCTATGTTATGGATAAAACTATTCCTTATAATAAAACACAAAAAGGAGAGCTTTCATAGTCATGCCTAGAGATCAATGCTGATCATATCTTAAATGCTACTGAAAGCTCAGTGGGTAGAGAGGAGAAAAAGGGAAACTGGGAACCCATATTTCCAGCATCTAAAAAATAAAAAAGTCATTAATGTCTCCTCCAAAAGCCATAAAGTTTCTAGAAGCTCTCTTTCAGTATCACTTACACAAAGCATGAATGGTATACCTTTGCCAATATTACCTAATATTATAAGGACTGTTTCAGATATACTGAGAAGCTCATTCCCTTCTTTATTTTACCATGCTCAGCTAGTTCCATACTTACAAATCAGCTGCACCTATGATGAAAAAAAGTCACACCATTACTACATTTTAGAGAACTAAATAAGAAATTAGGAGAAATTTTGGGGTGGAGGGGGTGGGGTAGGGGGGGAAGCAAACTCCATTCAACCAGAAAATATAAACTTTTGAACAGTAAAGATTTTTTATTGCAAACTGCATCCCAAGACTCTTGAAGATTTGTCTACCATGACAAAAGGTTTTGAGAAAATCCAACATTTCTATGGCAATTCAATTCTCCCAATCTGTTTTGGTCAGTACTGAATGTTTAAAGCAAACAAAATAATCTGAGATTTGGTTTTTCACAGTTTTTTCCAAGAAAATTCCCCATGGCTTTTGGACTACATGACGTCTTCATATAAAAAAATCACTTGCTGAGCTATTATCTCCATTGTTACTTCTCTTTGGATGAAGATGTAATGTAACTAAGGAATAAAATTCATAATCATTCTCTCTCTGGAGTTCCTTTACTCAGATTTTTTTCTCATTATTTCCCACAGCTTAGATTTTTTGATGCATTTTGTAGATATGCAAGATTACTTTGCGGCCACATTGCTCAAGAGGTGCAGTGATTGCCCTCTACCCTGATACCAAGAAAGTTTACATATTTCATTTACAATTTAATTTGACTTCCCCTCATTTCATAAAAATGCTTAAAAATGCCTGAAAGAAATTCTCATAAGAAGACAGGAGTAACAGCTGAGTGGAAATATAGAGCAATTATGAGAAAGCCAGCATAGAGAAGTGAATTTTAGACTGCATATTCCAAGCCCCAGAAGACATAAGTGGAATACACAGCTATCATTTAATTGAAAATCGGAGAGTAGAAATGTAGATTATGGCTATGGCTTCCAATGAAATATCTTAGTAAATAATGATCCTTCGTTGTGGAGCTTGTGAAAAGAGTGGAATTCTGAAACACAGGCCAAAAATACAATTAGGAAATTAAAAAAAAACAGTACTATAATCCTTCCTCAAGTGTTCTAAAATATTAATATAATTTATAGAAGCTGTACACAGCCACCCAAAATCACTAAGAATAATAAACAGTATTCCCATTTTAGGGCATTTGTTGCATAATAGTGTCTGTCTTCTCTAAGCTGAGATACCCTTACCTAAATTCTCTAGATGTTTACACTCCCTTGATGTACAAAAGAGATTGTCCATAGCTAATGATTCCATAAAAACCAGAACAAACAATCCTTTATTTTTTCTCCCCTAAAAAGATAAAAAAAAAAAGAAATCTTCTGCAAAAGAGAGATAATATTCTTTCTAAGGGAGAAATCTTTAAAAAAACCAAACCGAACCAAATCAAACCAAAAAACAACCAACACTTAGTCCCACCGGGTTTTAATGTTATTTTATTTCCAATATTACAAACTAGTTCTAATAATGAAGTTTTATATAGATAAACTAAGTCACGTTTCTGTGAGAGGGAACAGTGCTTTTTGACATTAAATATCCATCAAAGAGAATCACAAATGGTAATATTTTACTGGCTATTGATCACATCTTTCTTGCCTTTGGAATAACTTGAATTGTACCTTCAGTATTTTGGATGACTTCATAGTGTGGTTATTTACTTTAGAAATCGACAAGTTTTGCTGTATTTTCAGACACTCAGGTATGCAAATTTGCTTTACCTTTCTTGGCACTAAGCTTTTCAAATGTACAAGATTTTTTTTTTCTTTTCTCTTAAATTGTCGTTAAATTCAAATGTGTTAATAAAAATATTGATTATGACTTCCAGATACATCTAAGAATCAAAAGGAAAAGCACTAGGACATGAAAATATTTGATGCCAGTTCAGTTGCTAGTACTTGTACAAATACAAGGTACTGATGTGCAACCCACTGTAAAGTTGTGTGTTACTTAAGATTCATAGTATTAGCAGTTGCAAGAGGCTGAGAACAAACATTGCCCAACCTTAACTAATTTCATTGGTAGAGGTTCATTATTAATTCAGTAGCTAGATCTGTTAATTCCTGGAGGATGGGGAAAAAGGAGTATTTGTAATTAGCCATAAAATTCCAGAAGACTGCAATGTTAAAAAAAGAATGTGTTTTGCCAGCAGAGGGAAGACAGTGTTATGCAAAAAGCAGACTTTTTTTCTATGCTATGCTGGAGGCAGGGGGGATGAAAAGAATCAGTAGGAGACAATAGAGATGGATGATTTTGTTAATAACAGTCACAGACACTAGCTGGGGATGGGTGTCAAAACATAAATATTGCTTCCAAAATTTACTTTTGCTGCTAAGAATCTAGGTGATATTATATGAAAGGAATGAACTGGGGCTGATTTCAAAGTTCCCTGAGACTTCCACTTTCTTTGTATTCGTATCTAGAAATCCTCTAAGCTGGGATGGTAAAAAATTATTTTCCTCCTTTTTTCAATATACAGTCCGTACTTCATTCATTCCACACACAAAGGAATAGGTTAAATAAAACCTTTGCAGACTTCCAACAGCAACTCTCCACAAAGTATTAAAAAAGAGGTCCTCCATTCAGCGTAGACCATATTGCCTAGTACTGACCCTTGAAGCCTTTTCTGCCTAAAGACAGTGTTATCTCAAGCCAGTGTTTTTACACCTGAAACTTAAGGAAGAAAGTAGCTTTGAAGAATGCAAACTAGAAAGCTTTATTAATGGCTGTGTAAGCAGAATGAGAGGCTTGTCACATGGAGGTAGGTGTTAATCTACCTACTTTTTTTGAGAGGTTCAAAGGGTGTTTAAAGAAGAGCTTTGAAACATGGTAGCAGGCCAGCTCCTTGTGGAAAGGTCTGGAGGTTTCTGTGTAGATGTTTTCCTTGAGTCCTCTGAATATTTTTGCGTACAGGCTCAAGCAAACAACTCACAGCACCAGAACCCACTGTGCCTCATTGCCAATGTAGTTCCAGGTACAGGAGGAATCACAGATGGCGATATGGCAGAGCTACATGGGGGAACCAGAAAGAGAAGGTGGCTCCCCTTTTGGAAAGGTCAGAGTGGAAAATTCAGGGGAAAAGCACAGTTGAAACTTCCCTTAAAGAAAAAATCTGGACTGTGTCTGATCCTGTGCTAAACGTGCTAAGCTAAACCCTATGCTTGAAGTTGGAAAAAACAGATAAGCTGAAACAAAGGTCTAGAACAACCATGAGAACTACATCATCTTGCGTCCTGAATCTCAAAAACCCCTTCCCCTCTGAGGTCAAGTCTTCTTACACAAGATTAGACAATTAGAGCAGTGGATCTTGGATTTCTCTACACACATAGTACAGAAATAACATCAAGCACTGCTGACATGAAAAAGTAAGTGTGAAACTTTCCAGCATAATTTTAATATACAAGAGTATATGCATGCAGGTAGGATAGCTATCATAACATAAATCGTTTCAAATTTAAAGATTATTTTTTCCTTATATTTATCACGAACAAGGTACCAACTAGTGTCTGATGTCAAATAGCCTGAAACAAAACAATTGCAGAGAACTGAGCTAATTATTTGGGTAAATTAAATCCCTACTCAGATGTTCAGCACAACAGTCACTGCAATGTTACCAGTGAGCCATGACACATCCCATACAGAAAACACTTTGTATTTTCTGGAACGAGAGAAGGTTTGAGGTGGGTCAATAATTGCCACAGTGCTTACTGTTGTCTATGCAGCGATATTTTTCAGGTCACTGTCTGATATACAAATTCTTGGCAGCAGAAGCAGCTTGGGCATCCCCCCCTGAGTACTCCTCAGGTGTGCCAGAAATGTGGGGTCACACAAGCAACCATAGATAAAATAGTTTAGATTAAAAGTCATGTTGAGAAGCACCCAGAGGAGTTGTGTTGCATAAACCAGCACTGTGGCCAAAAAAGACAACATTTATTAAAGTCTGTGGGAAAAACTCAGGATATGCTGTTTTAACAGACATCAAGTGTAAACTAAGCAGATCATTAAAATCGTTCAAGCATAACCTCTTGGACCGAAAAAGGTTGAAGTGTATTTTGTTGCTAAGAGAAGTGAGTAGACAGAAAGATAATAAGCTGGCAACTGCAGAAGCAACAGAGCAGTTTGCCACAACGGTACGGCTTAATTCTTCAATGGGAAATTTGCAAGGAAATGTTGACAAATGATTTGTCATAAAAAGAACTCATCTAAACCACATCGTGGCAAACTAGGAAAAAAAAGAAAAAGAGCAAGAGAAAGGAATTTTACTCTGTGATATGCTTTACCTCTCAAATAGCAAGATTTGGCATTTTTTTCTATTTCAGAAAACAAATCAACATTCATCTGGTTTGGTCCCTAATATGCATTTTCAAGTTTATATCAGCTTTCCAAGCAGTGATAAACCTCAGGAAAGAGTGAAACACCTAAATAGGAAATTTTATGTGAAAAATAATTAAAACTAATAGAATCAGTGAAGAGTGTATTCTTGTCCTAAGTGTCTGTATTTAATATTTCATTTTCTTACTTCCATTCACATTGTCATTCTTTGGATTGTTGCAGTATATTATCTTCATTAATGATTCAAACACAAAATAGTATTTTTCCTGAGCAGACAGACTTGGAGGCTTTCCTAAACCTGCTAAATATTTTTTTTCTGTTATTTGCTAAGGGAGTTGGTATTCTCCATCTGCTGTTTCTAGAAGTCACATTTTGACCTTTTCTGCGTACATGTGAGTATGGGTACATAAGATTGTATCTCTGTCTCTTAAAAGATGGAGAAGAAAGATCAGCACAGACAGTTAATAACTCCTGTTTGAATCCTACTCTAGGAAAAACAGAAAATAAGGAATTGGATGCCACTTAAAAAAAAATAATCAAACTTATTTTTAACAAACTATTCACTGGTAAAAGCAGTTCCTGAAGCCTTTTATAGATACTTCAAGAAGTGAACTCATGATTATTCAGCATGAAAAGATCAACACTTGGGAAGTTTTTGTATATAGCACTGCAGTTTTTCACAGCTTTAAACAGCCACAATACAGTTATGACCTCAACTTGAAAGGCATTATGTTTTTATCAAAGGAGAGCTACTGCTGTTCTCAGTGACACTTGCTTCTCATTCCCCCCTGGAGGTAAGCGTAACACCCAGTTTTCTGATTAATAAATATTCCATTTTATTTGCATTTTTCAAAATCTGTTGGCACCAGCTGGCCTAGTTGCATCAGCTTGACTGGAAGGTTTATATACATTCGTGATCTTCAGTTACCATGCATTGCTGGAAGAAGCTTTCCTTACTTTCAGCCTGCTAATTGATGTTGCTTGCCCAGAACTATATTTTTCTGAGATTAAAGTTCTCTGAAAACTGTATTTATTTATTTACTGTTGTTGAAAGTGAATAAATTTGGTCTCAAAAATCAGACTGATATCTAAAACCTACTCTTAATCTAAAGAACCAAGTTATAATGTTATGATTCTTCTCCAAATTTCACAGATCTCATCTGTTTTATTCTCTCTTCAGAACAGTTGGCCAAGAAACTACTTTCACATTTTGAAACTTTGAGATTATTATTAAAAGAAAGAATTCCATTCTTTACTGAGACAATTTTCAAAACAAGGAATAGACACAAATGGAGGCAAGCCAGCCAACCTAAGGATTCCTCTCTCTGATTTTAAGCGGGTTCCATTCTGGAGCTGAGAATCTTTTCCTGACAAATATTTAATTAAAAGCTGGGAAGTTGCTTCTAAAGTGTTTCACTTCCAGCTAAGAATATGTTCTAGTATCAAAGTGTCTCATCAGAAAATTCCCTATCTGGTTCTTCCTAGATGTCTAACATAGAGGTCACTCACTGGCTAAATTCTATTCTCAAATATGCAAACGTTTGTCATTGCATCACTGATTTTCTGTCCTTCAGTAAAAACCTGTATTACACGGTCCTACCAGTCCAGCATCACTGTCAGCTACAAATTCAACAGCTGAACACTAACCAGAGGACAATTTAAGTCTTGACTTAATTTTTTGCACCGCTGCTATCCTTTTCTCTGCTTATTTTCACAATTTCCATTTACTCAGTGGACAACTCCTCGTGGGATGTATGTGTTCATTACACTACTTTATAAAATCATTCCAAATTAGTCTTTTACATGCAGATGACCTTTTCTTTTTCCTTTTTTTCAATGCATAAAAGTCCATGAAACCTGTGAGCTGTAAGGAAGTTTACCACCTGTAGATTACCTGAGTTCTTTGCACCAGCAACTGCACTGGTTGAGAGTATCATAGTGCCAAAAAATCAAGAAGGAACATTAAAATCCGACAACATGAACAGGTCTGATTCTTTTTGTAGTCACAATAGAGATAGTTCAGAGTAATGCTGATGAAGCAGAGCTAGTTTATGTGAAACTAGAGAAGACTCAGCATCTTGATTTTCAGCTGAAGAAAAACAATTGAGAAAAGATGTTTTGACTGTGTTTTTCCTAGACAGTTTACAATGGTGTAAGTCAGAGGAACACCACTGCACTACCAGTTACAGACTCATTTACATCTGTGGAGGAGCTGGCTCAAATAATTCTGTGCGTTAAACATTGTTAATTTTAAACATTTTGCAGCTGCTGCTCAGAAATCTCAGACATCAGCTATTTTCCAGCAGCTTTGGCTGCTGCCCTTTACCATTTCCTGTGCCACTCAAGGCCAATTGCTCACAGTTCAAGGGAAAAACATTCAAGATCTAAAATTAGTGCATTTCCCTAAAGACAGCAGAACCCTTTGAAATAATTTTCCCATAATAAGATGTGATGAAAAATTTTTCCCCAATTTAATTTACTCTTCAACATTCATAATAGGCCATCCTGTATTTATTTCATGCATTTGTAGAGTTCTTCAGTGACTGTCCTGGTGTCTCAGCTATCCTATGGACTGAGAAATGACCATTGACTTTACCTGTCTCCAAGTCTCACTCGTAATGTAAATTAACTGCGGTTGAGTTACTCTGATGCACCACAGCTCTATATCTAACCCAGGTTGTCTATTACTGACAGCTATTTACTCAAAAAATCATATGAACAGTCTTTACCTCCAACACCTCTTTTTTAAAAATACTACACAGGACTTAAAAATGTATAGAAGTTGTTCTTGGGGGAAATTAGCCAGATTCACAGGGCATCCTGTTGTGGTTTGGGCCAAATTGGATACTGGGGATAAGGGGGACCCCAGATGGGACTGACAGATGCTCCCCTCTACCCCTCTTCTAAGAGAGAGGCAGAGGAGGGAAAAAGAGACTTCTGAGTTTAAAAGGAACTAAACTACTTTAATGAAATATTAATAATAAAATAAAAGGAAATAATGAAATATATACAAACCCGTACCAAGCCCCCAGGATGACAATCACATCCCCGGCTGGCACTGGGGAAGCTCTGGGTTGGACTCAGTGACAGACGGG
>VZSZ01001226.1:0-44218 GCA_013398815.1 Ibidorhyncha struthersii | reverse complement strand
GAGAGCGAACATTGTCTGCACAATATGCTGTTAATTTCAGTAGTTAGAAGAGGCCCAGCTAAGAAGCAAAGTTACTGAACAAAATTAGTCCTGTTTTACCTCAAACCAGGACACATCCCACACATCGTGTCTTTTCCTTCCAGAATCTGCAGAGCCAGATATTAGAAAACTCCAAACCATAACCTATGAACGCTGCACTGACAAAAAAATAATAACAAAAATAAATAAATAAATAATAAAAAAATAAAAAAATTCTCCTCTGTCTTACAACTGAACAATGTTATTGAAGCCAGTGGAACTGCAGATGTGTAAGTGAAAGCAGAACATAAATATTACGAAGATTAAGCATTTTTATTTGTGCGTCATTTTTTTAACTGTGGGCGCTCCGCACCTTATTTGATATACTTGCATCGCCTTGCATTATTAGTCTGGATATGGATAGGGTTGTTTTTCAGGCCACGTTTGCCATGGGGCAATTTAGTCTGCAAGAGCATTTCAATATCAGGATTCTGAACTCTTGCACTTTTGACATTAACAACGATTATCTACCAGTATTAATTTAACTACCATACTCTTCACTTCTAAACCCATTTTCCCCACTTTAAAATATTAATCTGTAGATGAATAAACCCTGCTTCCTAGGGCATAATCAAACTTTATCTCCATTTTACAGCTCAGTACACTGAGGCTCAAAAACACTAAAGATGTGTAAAGATGAGACAAATTTTACTGCAAGAGTTGACTTCTGAAATCCATAGCATGACAAGCACCGCTTGCGATTCAGCAAATTTCCTTATGCTTTGGCATACCCTGGGCTGTAGAGCATCCCATCTCTAGAGTAGCAGCTGGTCGCGTAACACTCCCCAGCGTCTCACAGAAACCTGCCAGAACAGCACTGGATGTGCATGCCAGGTATGTTGTGTGTATTCATACATTGCATGCATAACCCATTATGTAAATAGGCACCATTTAGTAGTTTTTTGTAACCCAACTACACCTGTTTTATGTGTAACCATTTGCTTATCTCTGAAGCTTGTTTTCATGGGATATGCATAATTTTAAACCCAAGGGTTCAGCTCAAAAACCACTTTAGTCAGTGCAAATCACCTCCGGTGATGCCAATGGACTTGACATTCACCCCCTCCACACCTTTCCAAGGGCTAACCCTATAGGATTACCCTATATGCAGGCTCGGGTCTCTCTCTCAGCCTCATGTCGCTGGCAGTGGGTCAAGCTGACCTCATCTCAGAGCGACGGGCCCTGAAGCAGGAGGAAGGCCCTAGAATAGCACCTCACAGGTGTGAAATACAACTCCAGCGTTAGAGGGGGTCTGAGGCAAGTATCAAAACTAACAGGGCTGTGAGTGCAACCAGGGGTCACCAGTACCCCAGGTCACTCTTGCACAGGTATCCTGTTCACGGGCACGTTCCCTCCCTGCCAGACAGTGATGTGATTCTCTTCTCAGCACATAAGTCAACTATATGGACAGAAAGACTAAAAGAACACTTTTATGCTTTGAATGATCCCTTTATGTCAGAAATGAGATGGGTTCGTGAGGCTTGCAGAAAACAACGATGTGTGGTTGCCTAGTGTGCCTAGGCTTCAAAATCCACTTCACTTCCCTGGCACTAACACAAGGTTTTAAAAAAATGATCAAAACTCCTAGCTGAGCAAGGTTGCACTACAGAACATATAATGTGAATGTGAGGCCCATCCCTAGAGACTTAGCAATTCACAGAACATTCAAATCTTACTTGATTAAAGCTGTGGCAGGAATCTAAGGGCCTATTAAAACAAACAAACAAGAAACCTTACCAAAAAAACAAACCAAAAAAAATAAAAAAACACCAACCCAAACCCAGATATTTTTCTTAGCTCAAATTCAAGCCATTTGTATCAAAAAGCTCTAATATATGTAAATACACATACATAAGCAATTTGGATGCCATCGTCCTACGTGCAAGGTAAGGGATTGGTTTTGTATACATTCTTGATAAATGAGAGAGAATTATTCATCTGTCTTTGGCTAGTTTCCCAAACACTTCATGCAAAGTCCTACGCCTTCCCAGTGAGTTAGAAGCAAATTGTACAGTTGATGAATACCATACGCTGCCGTAAGTTAACCGGATTCATCACTGCTTGCACTCTGCGGGCAATTTTTCTTGGGAAGGGAAAGTCCCTGACTTGCTCAGTGTCTCTGAACACTCTTTTTCTCATATGAAATGTTAACAATTTCTAAATTAATGCATCAAATCATTTCACAGTTGCAGATTACATTTTTGTTATCTTTTTTTTTTGTAAAATAGCAGAATGGCTGATTTAGTCTGGTTTTGTCTACCAGGAGCAGCACACCACAATGAGCCCTGTTTCTTTTTTAATGGTGTTAAATGGTGGTATATAATATTCCACTACTGAGAGAATTGAAGATATGTGTATATAAAAATTATATTTATGCTAATATAAATAATTTTGCTGCCTGTCTAGCTTTGATGCATTATTGTTAAGCAGCAAGCTGCCATTAGAAAAGTGAGCCTTTCAAATACCATCTATAAAAATATTCAGAAAAATTCCATTACTGCTAATACAAGAGTATACAAAAGTCCTGCTAATAATGACCTCCAATTTTGCAGGAGTAATAAATAATAGAATGACTTTATTAACCTAAAAACCACAAAAAATGAACCTTTCGCTATTAGGACAAGACACATACATTTATGTACCCACCAGATCTATAAACAGATCTAAAAAAAAAACAAGTAGGAAAACACCTTCAAATCTGTAGAAATGTATGGAAATTTGAATACTTTTGGGAAAACAAAATGGACAAGAGAAAGGTGGATTTTTTATTAGTATCAGGAAAAATAGAAGTAAAATGATCCTTTTTATGGCATTATTCAGGTTCAAATGCATAAGTATAAATAGACATGCTTCTGTTAAAGTATTGTATGTGAATTTGACATAGTACTTAACTCTTTACAGAAGTAAAGATATTTTTCAAAGATTTTTTTTCATCTGGGCCACATGATGTTACTGTATATACGCATTAGTGGTCCTGACATATACATTGAGGAGGGGAACTAATTTAGGAAGATAAATATTTAGGAAGATAAATATTTGAAATACTGATATTTGATGAGTTGGGTGTGCAAGAATGTGTTTATATGCCTTTTCTTGCCTGAAAAATATCCTTCCAAAAGGTGTTTCATCTAGAAACTGTTAGAACAATTGCATTTATATAGGGACTATACAAGCTATTAATAAAATATATTTGGTTACAGTTTACATGCAAGGGAAAAGTTGAGTTCTACCCTTGAACGGTCATGCTGTTGTCAGGACAAATAGCTCTAAGCCCAGAAATAGTAAGTACATGAGTACATGAGTGACTGATACTATAACGATAGCCAGAAACAAATCCAAAGTTGCTATTCAGGAGCCAGGAGCATTGTTTAGTCATTATCCCCAAATTTATTGCCTAAGTTAGGAACCTATGAAAATGAACCACCATGTGCAGCACTCTTCAAAGCTAAATGAAAACACAGGGTGAAAGTACAGCACGTTATATTCAAAAGAGCCACATTAAATCAGTTTACTTAGCTCTCTCCTTCTCTAGATCTTCTGATGCTAAACATCAGTTTCAATAAAGGATCCTGCTTCTGGAAACAAATTTCGGTACTAGATACTCAGCCTCCACTAAAATTATTTTTTTTTATTTCCCAGGACTGTAGAAAAGGTTGTTTCTAGGTTCAGACTGTACATTCAGGAACATGGAGCTTATTGTAATGAATCTAATTTAATATGCTCAATTGTGTAGGTTTTTCTTCTTTAATCCAGTGTTGCCAATACTGTGGAACCACTTCGTTGCAGGAGTTCACGTTCTAGCTCCCTTCCCAGTTGCATCAGTATTAAGAGTGGTCTAAAGGTAACATTCATTGTTTCTATAAAAGGGAGAAAATAATATTATTTCACACTAGTTCTAGTTAGAAGAAGCTGAACTAGATTTACTCATCCCTTCCAAAATATTTCTCTTTGGGAAAAGACCAAATTTAGTCTTTCCAGTTTAGAGTACCTAATGACATAGTGGAAGACCTTAACGGCAGCATTCTAGTGGTAAGAGTCATTGTTGAGATTCTGGATATTTGGCATAAAAACGTAAGAAATGTGCTCAGAGATCCTTCACTGAATTATTAAATCCGAAGAAAACAATTTGTGTGAACTTTTCATTAGCAATAATCAGGAAATTGGACTCAGCAGATGAATAAATTGCATTATAAATTACAAACTGAGTTGGATATATGAGCAAGTTAAATATTGTATTAGTACATGCAAATTATTGCTTAATGCTCAAACATATATGTCATTCAAAGAAAAGTAAATACGATGTACAATCTTGTGTTAAACTTAGGTATTAAATNGTGTTTAGGAAATCTAGATGAAATGTAGAGTTTTGGTCAAATGTCAGTTAATATATGAAAAACAACACAAACTCCACAAACTCCCTGCTGCATAGTTTTGATTTAGCTAATCCAGATGCTTATATTTTAAATACAGAGGTTATATTAAACAGACACTGAAATATATCTAGTTTTCTTGCCAACAGAAAGAATACAAACACTGAGACATTAGATGTGTGAATTTCTACTGAAAGATGACAGAATATAACAGCCACAAATGACAACTTATTTCTTTTAAATTCTTTAGAAAACATGGAGAAAAAATTCAGATTAATTCAGATTAACTGCCTTTAGGTTAAGCTTCAGAAAAGTTTACTCAGGTTCCAAGAAAAGCAAAGATCTTTTCAAAGAATTAAGAAGTTTCAGCAAGCATAGCGCCTAGTGTTTACAGCTTGGAAAATATGGCAGTCCTTCATTTCGTTCCTTCATGGGATCTCTACCAGAGATCACAGATATGACAAGTTAGTGCCCCTCCCCACGCTCGACTCGTGTTTCTTACAAGTCAGCTGTAGTCCTATGATGGTGGATAACAACAGAACCCATTGCCACAGTACCATTAGGGACTGGGATTGGGATTTTCTAAATTCTTATGGATGATCAAATGTTTAAGAAATGCAAACAAAAATAGGAATTATGCCTCAAATATAATTCATTAAAACAATCATCACATATGATAATCAGAAAAAAAATTAAGATTCAAATATATTATTAAAATTTTCACAAGGTCTGCCAACACTTAGGGACAGCAGCAATAATAGAATCCAGTAATCCTAATTCTAGTCTCCCGACCTGAGTATTAGAACATATACTATATTCCAAATAATCCACATAACGTACAAGAAGAGAGATACTGCAGATGACAGTACTGTTAGTGTGCTTTGTCCTACAGATTAGATGATGCTTTAAATGTCATCTAATGCGAACCCATTTTATTATTGTCAAACTAAAAGGAATGTTCTGTATATACACAAAAGCAGAGGCATAGTCATGCCTATGATGCACATCAATTCTTGCAGCAAATATGCAATAGGATAGCTCTCCCTAATGCTGATTTAAGTGATTATTATTTTACTATGCTGGAGCTGTTCTCTCTTACACACAAAATACATCACGTGTAGGAAGGTACTACTAACAAACAAGACTTTACTTTTGAATTTAAATAAAGATTAAAAAGGTACAAGTTATGTTTTCTGAACTGCCTAATTATCTGTGCAAAATCGTAACAATGTTGGTGCTTAGGAAATACATGTACATAGTGTAAGAATTGAAAACAATGGTTTAGTTACTGAGCAAATACAGTACTGTAATCCCCATTCTACTCCAAATTACACGAATGGGGAGAAACTATAATCAGTACCTCTTGAGAAATACCCACAATGTACTTCCCTGTTATAAGATTATGTGAATTCCTACTGCAAAACAATAAATACCATTTCAAGAAACACCAAATTTACACATAAACTGAAAGATAGGCATTTATGAGATTTTCCTGCAGCCCAAATGTAATGATTTGAAATTTTGTGGATGCTCTAGAGGAAGATGTCTAATCTTTCACAGCTCTAAAAAGCAGCCTAAACATCTTACTTTTCTGCTGGGTCCTGTGCCTCAAGCACAGAGTATCTAAGTATCACCTTCCCCCCCATCCAAGATGGAGTCTCATGACAAAGGAAATACCCCATATGCACATTCTTGTCTGAACCTACACAAATTACTTTAGGGTATGTGAAAAACTGTCCAATCCTAGAGGGTCTTTACAGCCCTATACCCAGTGTAACTTCATTTTGGACTACTTTAGTACTGGAAAGTATCTTAGAGGTAGGAGGGCTGTTTGTTTTTTAAAATCAAAGGACAACGTTATAGAAGACAGTGTATATACAAAACAAAACTATTACTGAGCCAACTAATTTTTATATTAAGGAACAGATATTTCTTCTCTCTTTCTTTTAGTAAGATTACAGAAAATTACAAATTTCAAAAAGACTAATTCAACTCTATTATAATTTCCAAACAATGGCATGACATGACAAAATTTGACTATCCTTTTGCTGAGGCAAATGATACAGGCCAACCTGGTATTTTAGGACTAAAGTTCCAGGTCTGTGGGAAAGTCATGAAGAAAATACCTCCTTTTTTGGGATGACGGTCATGTTGTCTGGAGGGAACAGGGACTATTACAGGAGGTCCCATAGCCAGATATCAATTTGGAAACAAACAAAACCGCAACTGTTGTGTTGTTTTGTGTTGTTGTAGCTATGCAGGTTTGTACATACGTAGTTATCTTCCTTTCTTTTTAATACCACATTGTGCTTCTCCTACAATGAAAATTAACAGTGGTTTGTTTTCTTTTTTTTAATTTAAATGAGCCTAGACTAGAACCCATCAAAAAAATCCCCAATGCATGTCCTAAGTGGCAAGCAAAATCAATATACACTTTCTGATAAATCTGAAATAATTGCTTTGCCCTTATAGATGGCTTTTATTGCTCAAAGACAACCAGACGACTAGAAGCAGATATTAAATTGATGTATATAAATAAAATACAATACTATTGAAAATAACATTGCTTTAACATTCTTACAAAATGCCATTTCGCCAATGGACAACACACTTTGTCAGGAGTCTGCAAAATGCAAATAGAAAACATCCACTTTTTCAAAAGATATAGAAATTAATTAGCATATTATAGAAATTAAAATAAGACACGGCGACATATTTGTTGAGCAAAATGATCTGACACTGAAACCGCTCACTGATAACAAGCTGGAACTGAATAATGAGTTGTAGCAGTCCAGTCCTGTCCGCTAGCTGTGTGCTTTTCTCTCATGCCATGTAACACTCACTAAACAAAGGGCTCAGGTGATTGTATAATCACATTCATTAAAAACAGAAAAAACCCCACATCCCTAAACAAAAAAAAGATGCATGTTAAGAGCAGTCTTCTACTCCTCATGGGTCTTTCCAAGTCCCACTGAAGGTAGTAACTATTTGTCACTTTTTGATCAAAGGCACCTGGATCAGCAGCTTATTAAGTTGCACCATTTACTCCAGCGCTCTTTTTCGAGCTCTCAGCCCACTGGTGTGGTATAAGTATAACTTTATGTAGAATAGTGTTAAAGCAAGTAATGCACACTTCATTTGCCATGTTGCCAAGAGAGCTGGGAGCTCATTCCAAACACGGGATGGGGGAGAGGAGGGGGAAAGGAAAGATAATTTTTTCAGAGAGACAGTTTTCTTTAATCTATTTACAAAAACACTAGTCACATTTGGTTTTGCATTTGGAAATACCCCCTTTAAATACTTGTCAGGCAGCAAGCGATCATTTTATCCCAAGCCAGCGTGAACATTCCTCCAAAGCCAGGCAGACTTTGCAGGTTTACGTCTTGTGAAATTACAGGTATCTTCCAGCTGGAGCTCTTCCACACACACTAATTGATCAAAATGAAATGGATGAAACAGATCTTAATTCTGTTTTGACTGGTGAAGGAAACTTGTCGTAATGCCTGTCTTCCATTGTAACTAGGGAGAGCACCAAAAGTCTGGGTCAAATAGTTCTTTAGTTCAAATCATTGACAAAACTCCCACAAGTCCACTGGGAGTGTGATTAAATTTGAATAGAAAAGTTCACAACAATTCTATCATGGCTTCCATATCTATATTTTTGAATTCCTGGGAAGTTGATGGGAAAAAAACAATTAAAAGCTTGTGGGATTTTAGTGTGGTGCCTGCATTAAAAAAGAAATCATTTCACTTCCTCCCAGAGCTCATATTAATATTTTGCTTGAATGCAATATATTCTATATCTGCCATGATTTTTGGCAGGAATTATAGTGTGGGAAGAACCGTCCCTCTTAGGATTTATTTTCTTGCTTTCTTTTCTTGTGCTTACCCACATAGACTGTGTTTCTTATTGTTTCAAATATAACTTGCAATACCAAAATTATCAGTAGTCTAAATTATGGTTAAGATACATATTTCCCCAACAAGCTGAAAAATGTCTTAAGAGCAGATTGCATGCCAGTGAAAAATCATTGCAGCTCCACTCTTTCAACTCAGATACTCATACTTTAATCACTATGACCGAAAAAACTGTTCTAGCTCTGAGTCCATCAGCTGTCCCAGATCTTATGCCAGAATCCAGTTTATTGGCTCTCCTTAAGGAGCAGCCTCCTCTGCCTGCACAAATGAAAAATACCACCTTTTCCTCAGTTCAGGAAATCAGAAAATCAGGAAAAGTTAGGAAGCTAGGATTTTTCATATGCCTATCTAAGAGATAAGTCTAACATATTTGACAGTGCCATTGTGAGTATTCTTAAAATTAAAGCCAAAATTAAGATCACTTTCACTTGCAAGTATAAAAATCTCTCAAATTCAAAGTCTCCTCAGTGGCTTGGTAAACCATGTCCAAAAGAAAACAGATTTTCCTTCTTCTTAATTTTCTCTTTAATCTTACATAGCCATCTAATCACAAGAGATTCCTTTGTACACATCAACGGTCTGGGTGTCCATGCATTGCATATGAGTAGCAAAAACTTCAGACCTCTGGAAATCATCACTGTCAGGATAGTGCCCTGACTTCTAAAAAAACCGAATCTTTGTCATATGCCCTTTTTTACAAGTTAGATAAGCATGGAACTTTTCTTCTACTACTTCACAGTTTCTAATAATTCTGAAGCATTATAAACATACATTCTACAATACAGAAGAACTATGCACATATTCTTTGTACTGATTTGATCCAGAAACTTAATGTTATTTAATAACACTCCCAGTGTTTTGATGATGTCTGGACATTATTCTGGTTAAATCAGTCCCATTGTACTATACCAGCACTCTACACACATATTCAGATGGATGGGTGTCTCCTTTTATTTTTGAACTCAAGAAAGTTATGTGGTTATAATATTTATATAAATTCTTGTAAGTGGATCAGAAACAATGGTTTATAAATTAAGCTGCTCCAATGCTGGCAGAAATTATGTGCACAACTACGAGGCTTGACATACAGAAGTTAGACCCCCTCTAAATTCAACTCTGTGTGATGTAAAACCAGCAGAAGTAAATAACATTTCCATGTGTTTGTCTTTAAAACTAGGACTTGGTAGTTGAGAAAAAAAGCATCTCACTCTGCTCTATTCCCAGTCCGCCAGAGTAGGACTCTGGTGGGTATCTGTCACCACTATTCCCTCTGAAGAAAAAGCAAAGACAATTCAAGGATCACAAGTGACAACTTGGACTTCTTAAGGGTGACAATAACCAGCACCTGCGTTCAGAGCTCTGGGCAGATGAATGATCAGAGGTAGCTCTGGTTAAGGTCAAGATGCTGCTGCTGTTCACAGTGCATGAAGGTATCATTGCTGAGGGACAGGAGGGAGACCACAACCTAGGCTCTGCTGCATCACAACCACAGACAGCTCTTTTAATTCACACCCATTTTTTTCAGCTATTTAAAACAGGGGTGTCCAGCTGGAATAACATACTCCTTCCCACAGCGCTTCTCCTCTTTGTGTCAGCCTCGGACAGAAGAGCGAGATCCAAAGCCAGGGACCATAACACCTGAATTCAGCAAAGCTGGAGTTCATCTTTTGAAGCCACTTGCCAACACTTAAACTCTGACATTTTATCCTATGTGGTTAATATTAGTATCAGTAAGAAGGGAGATTTTCTTTTTCTAAATCTCCCAAAAGACA
The DNA here is from genome assembly GCA_013398815.1 of Ibidorhyncha struthersii. Lineage (NCBI taxonomy): Eukaryota > Metazoa > Chordata > Aves > Charadriiformes > Charadriidae > Ibidorhyncha > Ibidorhyncha struthersii. Next base: position 34,080 of record VZSZ01001226.1, on the reverse strand, counting down.
GTGACAAATTCGGCACAGACGCTTTAATTCACCTTGGGGTTTGGCTGTAATGAACAGATCTTCAGGAGAAAAGAAGAAAACAAGAATACCACTGCTTCAATTGAATCTCTTGTCTTTCCATGCCATGAGGAAGCTCAGTTCTTTTTCCCCATGACAATTTAATCCCTCCAGTAACTACCCCCTTTTACCGAAAGCTCGGGGGCTCTGAGTATATCATTTGAACTCTGTTCTGGACCTAACACTCTTGTCTGACAAGCAAGAAACTCTGCATTTATTTTCTTCCCATGGTGCACTGGCTTTGAATGAATGCTTGGGCAGTGCCATTTTCTTCCACTTATAAAAACCCAAAATTTTAAAATGTGCAGATACAATACCACTTTGATAGAATTTAGCAGCTGCCATCAGTTCTTTATGTTCATTTGTTTGCATTGACATGCCCTTAGGTTTTAAATATATTTTGCTTACCCTTTTGCACTGCTCATGAGGAGACACTCCCTTTATAGTTCTGTTTCTTATTCCATCTCCTGCATCCTGTTCATGATGCAGAAACCATATCTGTGGGCAACATTCTACTCCTGACTTTTATAGTTTATTCACTCTGCAGAAAATCTTTGAACCATAGTGCTCATTTGCAAGAATATCCTTGAGAGAATTTCTTGCAAAGAAACAAACATGAACTTATATTGTTGTGATAATTACTGAGTTTAACATGAGAACTGCAGTGAGTGGAAAGCCAGCGTGGGTAAGCTTCATTAAGATACAGTATTCCTGGTTAATTGTTGAATTAATTGAATTCAGATGGAAGAATAGATCACTTTCTAGGGCAGAACGAAGAACTCCTAAGAGCAATTAGATAAAGTGGAAGAAAAATGACATTATTAGTTTATTTAGGTTCTGTTCTTATCACTTTCAATTGTGTGTGTTATTGGAAGGACATTTAAGCAAACATTGAAGATTAAGAAAATTTTACAGAATGCCAGTAATCAGTTCCACACTTCCAATGCTACTGTTAGAGTCACATTTCTCATATTAATACTATTATGCAAATCCAGTTAAAGAAGGAAAAGACACTGTGCGAATCAACGCCAGCTTTGGAAACTGAACATTTTCCATGGACGACACATAAAACTCAATTGTAGAAGTTTTTCTTCTACTAACTCTTAATCATGAACAAGTTCAGAAAGTGAGCTGATCACAAGGCTGTACAAAACAAAACAAAACAAAAAAAAACCTTTTAATTTTATAAATTACCCATGATGGCTTCATTTCTTAGCTTTGTATAACAATTCAGTTATTCACAGTCCAGTAGGGTGTCTATCTCTTGTAACTGAAGATACAAAAAAAGAAACCAACCTAATTCAGTTAAGAGAGCTCTGGAGTAAGTGCAATGGATTAATACGCCACATGGTGTCCTGCTAACTTGGACTGCTACAGCTTCACTGGGTTTTGTATTTATATCAAGTGGATATAGTTACTTCAGAGGTAACACGTCACAGTCATCTTTTCAGCTGAAATTTAGATCTAGCCTTAGAGCTGAGTTTTAACACTATCATAATAGCAAGATTTGGGCAGTAAAGATCATTTTATCCTACTGTAAAATTCAAACTGCTTCTTTCACTGCAATTTTGGTCAATGATAGGAAAAACAAGGACTTGCATTGAACAGAATCTGGAAAGAGCATGAATGAGATGGCCAACTTTTCAGCAGAGCAGACCTGATTAACTAGGTCAGCTTCTTCCATGAAACATAAAGATGTAACTTACCAAGCAATTTCTGTTATGGCTTTTGGCAGCCAAGGACTAAAATTTGGAAGAATTCATTACAGGATATGTTTCCATTTAACCCTGAGAACCAGCCTCAAGTTTCACATGGCATCAAAAAGCTATGGCACAGTTTCCTCTCCCTATTTAAAGACAGGGTGCATTAAGGAGGATGTGGGTTCTTATTCCATTCCCTCATTGCTGCATTATTCATTAATCCATCTAATGTAGCCATTTAGAAACAAATTCTGTCTCACATCTCGCCAGCTATGATACACCAAAGCAAGCTGTTTCTCCCAAAGATTTTAACCCTTTCATAAATAGCCAGTATAGACCACCCCTAATTGTGTTTTCCTTTGCTCTTAAAATAATATTATGAATAGTTATACAAGCAAGTAAAAACAAGCAGAGAAAAGATGTTTCTGCTCTGTCCAATTCATAGTCTACCTCTCTAAACGTTACTTGGATGAAGTAAACATTACACTATTATTGTGGTCTCACACAGAGTCCAGGAACCTCTCCAACCTCAAATTAAGATTTGTGTTACGGTCCTAAGAGATGCATAAACTTTGTGCTAGAACCTCTGTACTACCGTCAAGTTTTTCTCCAAAACAAAACAAAAATAGTCTAGCAAGTGAATAGTCTAGCAAGTGAAATTTTCATTTTTGTCAAAGGGAGTACTGAAAAATGCTGTATGATCTGTCCACCCCAGTAAGAATGAAATCCCTTACTAGTTCATTTTACTGAAATCACTATCAGCTGCTTAGCTCATGTTCTTAGCACTTTTATATTGAAATTCTTGGGATAGCGCTGGCTACAGCTGCATCACCACCAGGAGAATCAATTAGTTACACAAACATCATAAGAAACAGTGTGCCTTGCAACTCCAAGCCTCCAGAAGCCTGCAAAAGCTAAATACACGTTTTCAGCTCTTTGGCAGAAAAGCTAAACACCTCTGACTGGTTGTCAAATTGATCATCAAGCCTTAGAAATAGCCGAGCCTCAATGGTGCCATAAACCAGCTCAGTAGAGATGCTGTGCTCTATGGAAACAACTGCAGTAGTCATTTTTAAATATGTTTTGGAATTACTGTTATTGGCAAGTGGTAATAGTACTGTCAAAAGTGTATATCTGATATGTTAACACATTTAACTGAATCAAAAGCCACTTGAAAGACCATTTTTTGCAACAGCTAACTGCTGGTCTGAACCTACAGAAACAACCATGGTGGGAGAATACGGAGCTCAAACAAGTCTCTCTCCTACTCTCAATTCTACCCAGATTCAGTTGCATGTGCCACCATGCAAGATAGAGTAACATGTGGCAATTTTTCTCAGATCTCCCTATCCTATTAAGTGACATTAATATGCTGTTAAGATTAATATCCTATTAAGTGAGAAATTCAACCCCTAACCTCAACTGAATAAATGTTTTTTGGAGTTTATAAAATATTATTTATATATAATATTATTAGCTTCAATACATAGTTATAAAATTAATAATTCAGAGTGACTGTGAATTTCAGATAGGAAAATGTGGCCTATGTTGCAGGGGAACATTTTATCTTTAGGTTACAAAATTATATCCCTCTAGCTGAAGTCTGAGTACTTTCACATATTCATTTACTAATGCAAGGAAAATGATTCTTTAATTTGATTGTTAGGACAGTCGCACAGAAGAGGAGAAACAAATTTTAAACTCTTTTTCTTTCTGACTTGAACTGTAGATGTGATTCTAGAGTTTCCACATCCCAAGTACATGTAATAATCCTTTTCTCAACTGTGCCAAAGGTTTTGGAATGTCTTGTTTTATTTCTATGTTCCTATTCAGTATCAGAACATACACAACCATTCTGCATTTTTCCTTATCTTTTCTTGCCCTTGTTTTAGGAGCCATCAGGCAGGAAAAATGGGATATAAGCAAGACAGACCATGCAATATTTTGGGTTTTTTTTTGTTGTACAGAAGTTCTGCTTTTCATAAATAGCAAATTGTGCCACTTAAATGTATTTCATGGTATGTTTTCCACCTATAAACAATGGTTTCTCCTGATGGATAAAATTTTCCTACCATCTTTAAAATGGGATTAGATAACGGTGTTGCCTACATGACAGTATAGTAAAGATGTGGCTATGAAATGTTAACTGGTAAAGCAATGTGCTAGGTGTCCTGAACTGCACCTTTACATTTGGCCTGGATATAGTACGCAAGACTATGTGACACCTCCAAATTGTCAAAGTAACTGTACAAAATGGGCCAGAAGAAAAAAACAAGTAAATCAAACTTCTCGTTTATAATTTTAAATCAAAAGTTCACTTCAAATGGCAACAATACTCAAGGTGAGGCCTCATCAATGCTGAATACAGAGGGGTAATCACCTCTTTGAACCGGCTGGTTATGCTGTGTTTGATGAACGCAGTTTGCCCTCTTGGCTGCCAGGGCACACTGCTGACTCCTGTTAAGCCTCCTGTCAACCAGCACACACAGACCCCTTTTGCACAGCTGCTTTACAGACTCTCCTCTCCCAAGTTAGATTTGTGCCTGTCGTTACTCTGTCCCAGGTGTGGAATGCAGCATTTGGTCTTGTTCAATATCATACCACTGATGATTGCCCAATGATCCAATCTATCCACATCCCTCTGCAAGACATCTTGTCCCTTGAGAGAGTCAATGGCACCTCCTAGTTTAGTATCATTAGCAAACTTGCTAAGGGTGCACTACTGAATCCAGTTCGTTGGTACAATTATTGAACAGAAATGGATCTAGAACTGAGTTCTGAGGAACACCACCGGTGACCGATCACCAGCCAGATGCTGCCCTTTGAGCCCTGCCGTTCAGCCAGTTCTTCATCCAGCACGTTGTCTACCTGTTCATCTCACATCTGGACAACTTGTCCAGAAGGATGAGGGACAGTACCAAAAGCCTTACAAAAACCCAGAAAAACTACATCCAAAACCCAGTAGGGGAGTGACCTTATTGTAGAAGGATATCAAATCAGTTAGACAGGGTTTTCCCTTTCTGAACCCATGTTGACTGTGCCTGATCATTGCATTGTTCTTTAAAAGCACCCAGCATGATCTTCTCCATAATTTTTTTCCAGGTACTGGATCAGTTTTATACATAGAGTTGCATACCAGTTTTATATCTCCACAGTAAATGAATTAGGTGAAGTCTAATGATTTTACCGGACACCATGGATCACTGCACTGTAATTCACAGCTTTGTGTTCAGTGGATTGTTTACTATCATTTGAAATTATTGACCTGAAGCCAAAAAACTCTGCAGATAAACATTGTCTTAATATTTCAGAAAAGCATATGTTGGTGAAATCATAGTTACATAAAGGAAGCCTCTTTGCATAAATAAGAAATAGTACTTTTCTTAAGTAATTAGTTTTGGATTACATAAGCAGAGCTGCAGTCTGTGTTTTCAGTTAATCTCCATTTATTTGATTAATTGAAATAAACAGACCTATACCTGTAAAACTAGAAAGGAGAAATTTTTCACCAGAGCAGGGAAAACAATCACCTTACATACTGAACCTTTAAACTCAATCCTCCAATAGTTGCACTAAGCCATAAATCCTGTTAAGGCAGTAAAATCAGACATTCAGGGGACAAACAGCATCTCACCTTGTTGTCACAGACATTCTGCAATCACTGGCTTTTACTGAGCAGCATTTCTGATTATTCTGTATGATTCCATATGAAATCCATGTGAAATCTGTTGTATTTGATTAATCTGAAGTTTTGGATATTATTGGTGAACATTTCTTGATTTTGATATGTCACATCATGGTTGATTTATGGTAAGTGCACCTCTCTGAATTCAGAATTATATATTTGGCAACCACCCCATTCCATAACTGCAATATAAAAACCAACAAAGAGATAGGTCAGTGATGATATTTAAGGAAAAAGATACTAGAGATGCACCTGAGACATACGTAAAGATGAATAAAGAGGATTTGCTTCCTGAAGAAATCCAGAATTACAGATGTTGATTTTCAATAAAATTCTCAATGATGTTTGTCCTAATAGACTAAGTTGCAAATTTTCAGGTATTCTGTAACTAATGGCCAGACTCTTTTCAGTGGTGCCCAGCAACAGGACAAGGGGCAATGGGCACAAACCTGAACACAGGAAATTCCGTCTCAACGTGAGGAAAAGCTTCTTTACTTTGAGGGTAAAAGAGCACTGGAACAGGCTGCCCAGAGGGGTTGTGGAATCTCCTTCTCTGGAGATATTCAAAACCCGCCTGGGTGCATTCCTGTCCAACCTGTTCCAGATGAACCTGCTTTGGCAGGGGCGTTGGATTAGATGATCTCCGAAAGTCCCTTCAAACCCCTACCATTCTGTGATTCTGTGAAACCAACTCTGAAAGCCACCTAGGGATGTTTTGCTATTTAGATCTTTACAAAGCTGAGTCATCCAAGGAGATCCCGGTGCAATATGTGAGCCTTGCTCATCCGGAGTCACCAACCAGGTGTTGCAAAGACAATTCTCATTTTCAGCATTTAGAAATGTCCTAAGCCTAACATTTCCAACTGACTACATACCTCTGCAAATCTGAAGCCAGATACAAGAAAACGCTAGATAAAGGTATTTTGTTGGCATTCAGGCTGTCTGAATGTGGTCACTCCAAGGCCTACTGAAATAATTTTGATTGGAAAACTGAAGCTGCACCTGATCCAAAACTCAAAAGATTACCATCCTAGAAACTTTTAGACAGAAGTCTTCCTGAATGATCATAAAAATATTATTTCAAGGTAGAAAACATAAGGTTGTTTATTGCAGTGACAAATTCATTGATGCATAAACCAGGAAAACAGTTGACAAAAGTAGTGCATTGAGAAGAAACCGTACTTCCCTTAATATTAAATGAGTGCAGGATTATGACTTTTAGTCTGGATTAGAATGCTGCAAGAGAGGAATTAATTTTTTGGTTTTAATCAATGATGTTTAACATGGTCAGATTTCAACAGAATAAATTAGTTAATTCAGTGCTTACAAAAATCCTATGTTTCTACACCTTTATGACTAGAAGGGATCACTACATCATTTTGTTTGATATGCCTGTGAATGATCACAGGTCACATAATTTCACTATATTATCTTTGTATTCAGCCCAATCAACTCATGAACTTACTTGGCTAAAAGTTGGTCCCAGGAGGCATCCTGAAGAAATCAGGAAAACCATCCAAAAACTTGCAAGAAAAATTCATTACACTTATCAGTTAAAAGTTACAAGACAGACAGAAAGACTATTTATGTTCTGAGTTATTTATGTGTAATAGATAATACATTTCATTATGTTGTACTATATATTTCAAAAACTTTTGAAAAATCACAGAAACTTGTTCTTTCACTCAGTATATTTGACAGGTATTACTGATGGCAAATGCTCAGACTATAATTCCGTTCATCTAAAGAAGGCTTTGCATTGTATACGTAAAACACACAAAAGGGACATTAGTCAACACCATTCCCTACAGAGAGTTGCATGCACGCTGGGCTGCATCAGAAGAAGCATGGCCAGCAGGTCGAGGCATGTGATTCTGCCCCTCTACCCTGCTCTCATGAGACCACACTTGGAGTACTGTGTCCAGCTCTGGGGCCCCCAAACATAAGAAGGATATGGACGTGTTGGAGCAGGTCCAGAGGAGGGCCACAAACCTGACGAGAGGTCTGGAGTACCTCTCCTACGAAGACAGGCTGAGAGATTTGGGGTTGTTCAGCCTGGAGAAAAGAAGGCTCTGTGAAGACCTTATAGAGAGAGGTCTTTCAGTACTTAAAAGGGGCCCATATAAAAAGTGGGGAGAGGACTCTATCAGGGAATGCAGTGATACGACGAAGGGTTATGATTTTAAACTGGAAGAGGGTAGATTTCAATTTGATATTAGGGAGAAATTCTTTAGTCTGAGGGTGGGAAGACACTGGAACATGTTGCCAAGGGAAGTTTTAGATGACCCATCCCTGGAAGTGTTCAAGGCCAGGTTGGATGGGCCTTTGAGCAACCTGATCCAGTGGAAGGTGTCCCTGCCCATGGCAGGGGGATTGGAATAAGATGATCTTCAAGGTCCCTTCCAACTCTAACAGTTCTATGATTCTATGATTTACAAGTTCAGCTACATGTAAAGCTTCAGCACCTGAACTCTTGACAAAAACTAGAACTGTTCTTTATTGTTTTCACAATATCCACTGAGGCATTCGTTCACATTTGAGTTGGCTGCAGTTACCCATCTGAGAGCAGGGAGGTGCGCATACAATTTCACAACTCAGCGGGTACTCGCTGGGTGGGTGTGTTTCTTTTTTTAATCCCTAAATCAAGCAGAAATGGAAAAAGCGAAAAATCTCCTTATGCACATTGCCTCTTTATAGGCAACATTTCTCCTTCCTGTTCAGCATATCTTCCTATCTTGATACGGCTATCAAGACTATTACCTTGAGCATGACCACAAGATACCATTGAATTTTGTATTTTAGTTACCTGGATATTTTCTTATGTCCTAAAATACATGACAGACCAAAGATCCATACCCTGTTACTGCGAGAAACATATCGTTCAAAGGTATTTGCTTTCTTGACTCTAGAGTCCTTCTTAGGAAACAGAGAATCTCACTATTCTGTTTCCAGTGTATAGTTATCAATGTTCAGTTTGTAACCATTTTTCCCCATGCCAACTCTCTTGCTTGAATTAATTTTTTCCCTTCCTGTTGGTTACTTCCCAGATATATTTATACAGAACAATCACATCCCTTCTCCACACGCCTGCCAGACTAAACAACCCAAGTTCCTTTCGTTTCCTGTCTCTTCTTTCACCTGATTAATGCAAAAGCCCATTTCTGCAAGTCCCTATTTTACTTCTTTCTTCTTTGGATCCCACTATGTCCTCACGACTATAGAGGCCCAAAAGTCACAAATATTCTGTGCATACACAACTTGAATACATTGCACTGGTTTGCTTTATGTCACATGAGCACAGGTACATGAAAATGCATCAGGCTGAGGAAATAGAATTAATCATCTCCTTTCAAAAGAAATGCATCTCCTTCACAGACGTTGAAGAGAGAGAAGGGAAAACAGAATGATTTCTCTTCCTGTTCCTGTATCTGAGGCTAATGTCAAAATTCAAATAACTTGTCTGTGTCTATGAGACTGCTGAGGTGGGATAGCCGCAGTTCAGTGTACCACACAGATCTGTGGGACATCAAGGATATTCAGATCCCAGTTTTGTGTTCTCTAAAGGGCTCCTACCAATATATATCTGCTTGCACTCAGAACTGCTTTTTTTTTACAATTCAAATAGCAGAATTTTTGTTCTAACAGTGCAGTAAAATTAAAGCATAGTCTCAGGGCTCCAACCTAAGCCATGGCACCAGACTTCATACCGGTGGGTATGAAAGCTATGTTATCCTACCTACTTACATTCAAAAATCCATAAAGGTCAACAGAAGACTTTGAATGTCTTCAACAAACTCAAATTAATTCCTATGTAGAAACATTTTTGACCTCATATTTCCTGGCTGGAGTGACTACTGTTCAGTAACACCAAACATCTCGATCTCAGACCACATCCCTGATTCCCCCTTGAACTAATCCTCACTTCCTAACTGACAAGTGCAAAAGCTAATTTTCAACCCAGAGAGCCATGCTCAGAGCCTGTCCGCGCTGGACCAGATGGTATTAGAAGTAGCTTTGGTGGAGAAGATATGCCAACCTGCACCAGACTGCTGTTTTCTGCCCTAGATTTCATGTAGGTTAGCTTTAGTTCCTTAAATTTGTCCCAACGCTAAGTGGCCACACCATTATGGGTCCTCAGAGCCAGGGCACCTCGCTGTAAATTTCACAGGTGATTCAGCTGCAGCCATCCCTTCTTCCTCCCCGCCACTGTCTCCATGCTTTAATTTTTCTAAGAGGGGAAAAGCCACAGCTGACCTGATGTAATGGTGGCACCATGCCTCAAGTGACAGGGAAGTTGGACTAGACGACCTCCAGAGCTCCTGTTCAACAAGTATTTCTATTATTAAACGAACCATTTTCCTCCCTGCCCAATATAGCCCTGCTGTGCCTCTGTGCTATAAGACCAGTAGTCTTTCAAATAAAGAGAAAAATAGTATAGCAGCAGCTCTGCAGCCTTTATTGGTGGGATTTTTTCCAGCATGTCCAAACCCGTGTCCAGAGAGCCTACAGTGAGCCGTGAGAGGCTACCTGCGTGTACGAGGCCAAATGGAGAACTCTGGGAATTGCATCAGACAGGGTGCAACAAGAGCTCCCAACCTGGGCTGGACTTTGCCTTGGAGTTTTCTGGAAGCACATTACCTGATGTAAGCAAAAGGCATACCAGGGCTATTCTCATAATTTCATAGTAGACAGTGGGCCCGGACCAGGCTCTGCCTGGTATAAATATCGCCATTATGTCTAGTTCTTTCAATAAATCTGTTTGTGCTAAGCTTCAAATATACCTTTCTCCACACCTTACAGAGGAGCTTACACTGGCTATAAACAATGGTGTAATGTGTTTCAGGTGCCTTCCATTGAGCTTTGCTGGCCAAGTTTGTTTTCTGGCCAAGCTGGAGCTATTGCTATACAGTCTCCAGTGCAATTACTCACAATGTTCTTGTGTTCTTTCCCCATCTCAGCGTGTTGCTTCCTGTGACATTTTCCATAACATCTTCAGCTAGTCTTTAGCCTTGTGGGAAAACAGAAGCAAATCATCTCTCTGAACTCAGACCACACAAACAGAAGGCTGAAATCATTACAGCAAAGCGCATCTCTGAGCAAAGACTGTTCAACATAAACATACTGCCATTCAATTCCAGGCACAAAAAACATCTCTTCTTGTTCTTTTTTTTCTGTCCTCCCACTCTCTTGGGGGGAAAAAAAAAACAACAAACAAAAAAACAAAACAACCAAGACTGTTATTTCTGGGGAAAAAAAAAAAAAAAGAACATATTTGGGTCAAAGACATAAGAATAGGATTTCACCAAAAGATCTGCACATCTGGGAAACACAAATTACATTGGTGCACATAATGGAAACAAACACATTGTAAATGTTACTACTGAAAGACACACAAACTGTAGCACTTGAGTCCTTGGAGCTGTCAGCTGGTGTTAATTATCAAAGCCCCACCAGTTCCAGTGGAGATCTGCCCAATCGCAGCAGTTGAGGCTCAAGTCCTCAGCCACTGGAGTCTCAGTTGAGACTACCCAGCTACAACATTAGATACAGTGCTGTAGGTACTGGCACACACTCCCGATAATGATTTAAAGGTGGTACAATGTTGGCTTTTAGCTGGTCAAGATAGTCATGTGTTCTGGGGAGAGCAGCAAGTGAGGCAGAAGGGACATTAACACCCGGTGACCTACATACAAATAGTAAAGTGGAAGTAATTATAAGATGTAATTTCCCATAGTATGATAATGACCTTTGGAGATCAAACTGCCTTACTGCTCACACAGTACTTACAAGAAACATGGCACTATCCCCAGTGTGCTTAAACCCATGCAATTATCTCCCTCTCCTAAAGTCAGGCAAGGCTTTCAACCAGGAATTTTTGGAATGGTTCACAAATTTTGCTGCTGTTAAGTTTTGTTCAAAAATATGGTCTAAGTGCTGGTGGTGAGCTGTTTGCACGCATTAGCCAATTTTTATGGGTTATGTAAGTAATTATTACTATGTGATACTATGCAGAAAGATGAGCCTACAGAAGGCAAGACTCAGGGTCATTGCCTTCCAGGGTAATCATCATCAGTGCTGTGCAATGAACCAGCCGTGTTACCAGGCTTAACAGCACAGCAAGTCCAAATGTTCAGCTCTCACAACAGCAGGCCTGCACTTGCTTTGTAATATCATACCAACTCCATGTAACTGATGAGAGCTACCTAACATGATTTCAAGAATTACTAAAAAATCCAACAGTTCCCCATTTACCTTCAATAAGAGAGAGAAGAATTACATCCTCATCATAAAAAATCAGAGATGGAGGGAAAATATAGTTTGAAGTAAAATTCATAGGAGGCACACGAACAGATATTTTAAAATCTCATTTGTAAACTTTAAATAAATATTTAAAATCCTGTCATAAAAAAATCCTGGCTAAAAGGCAAAATCTTATAAATTCACTGGCAATCAACCCTTCCCTCACAATACTTGTCCCGATAGAAGACGTAGGACATCTGCAGCCATAGGTTGGTCACAACAGTTATTTTATTACAGTGAATATGGAAACTGCTCAGAATCTGTTATAGAGAGGCATTAAAAGAGAGAGTGGCATTAAAAAATATATCTTATAAGCCTAGAAACATGAAGGTTATTCAGGCAGAATGTGACCAGACCAAATTAATAAGTATATCCTGCATTCAAGCAGCAAGATTTATGAAAGACTAACATGCTATAACTTTTATTGGAACCTCTATGATACAGAAAAGCACATTTTGAGAAAAGAAAACAATCTGCAAGGTTAAACTTTATCTTTCTACATATGATTCACAAAATAAGGTTTTGCTTAATCCTGTCAAAGGATTTATTACAATGTGCTATAAACTCAGGTTTGCACCCAGGGTACGTCAGGGAAGTCACTAGTTAGGCCCAGCATAGCCATGGCATAGACAGCTATACAGTCATACTTGCTTCCAAATCGCACAACTTGGTATACACACAGAAGCAAGCATGGAGAGAAAATCCACCTATCTTAGCAATGCAATGTTAAATCCTCATGTTATGCTACTAATTCTGAAGTAAAAGCACTCAATTATGGACTCCTAGGTACCAAAGTCATTATACAGTTGATTGAACTTGAGCTTCTAAATATCTGGTGCTGTTTCGTTTTTCTTTTTTTCTGCCTTTGATCTGACTCTCTGTTCCTTTGCCAAATTATTTTCTCTGAATAAAGTTCCTTCAGTTTTGGTTCACAATCATGATTGCAGCTTTAGCCATTTAAACATCATCTGAACTTTTCATCATTTAAAAAGACTATCAGTTATTAATATGCTCTTGGATCATTCTTCCACAGCTTCTGCTGATATCTCAAAAATTGCATTAGTTTTTGCATGTATTTCTATTTAAATATTTAAGTTTTTCACTAGGGTTAACAAAGGGGGTAAACTTACAGTAAAAATTATGTTCACTTTTAAAGAAATTGTTTGACAGTACTAGTTCACATTTAAATAATTTCACTTAAATCAATGAAAATTACATCTGAATTGCATTTAGCCATCTGTTTATTCCCCGTATAATTCCTGCTACACATATGTACTTGTAGTTAGTGGGGTAATTTATCCCCAGTCTTGTATGTTGGAAAAATAACCCCAAACCCAAAACCAAACAACATCCTCCCAAAACCCAAACACCCAAGCAAACATACACACACACACACACACACACACACAAAAACAAAACAAAACAAAACCCAAACAACAAAAAGAGAAGAAGGAAAAGGTTTTGGATACCAAATAAACTGGAAGAGACAGAACTAATTTGAGAAAAGGAAAGCCATATTTTCAGTAGGGAGTGTTTTCTGATTCATATCTATTCCCGAATCTCAAACACTTTTCTTATTAGTAGTAACTGTACTTACATTTTGGGTTAGAACTTTTGTGTGACAGGGCATATCACTTATACCTTGATCTTACAAATAATAAATTTCTCAGAGCAAGGTTTACTGTAAGGAATAGATTTATACATTGTTTTTTCCGAATGACAGACAACCTTTGGGAAGATAAGGTAACCCTATGCAATATAAAACTTCATATTTTGTTCTACTGATACTTTCAGTATTCATGTAAACCAAAAGTGCTAATATTGCCATGTCATTAGTATTAAAGGTTTCTATTGCTCTATAAACCTTATCATCAATTTTTTTGACATGCACAAGGTTACATTTAGATACAGACATTGATCTCCAGAAAAAATTTGTACGCTCCCCTGAATAGGAACTCAGAAGCTCAGTACATACGTGGACTACTGAAACAACAAGTTTATTCTTAATATTATTCTTCTGAAACACTGGAAAGGTTCCTTTCCTTTTACAGCTGTGGATTTGCAGCATGCTGAAAGGGCTGAAGAAGTCTGCAGAATGCTAATACTTCCACCCAGGTAGCAAGAAAGAGATTTGAACAGTTTCACTGATTTTATGAATGGACATCCCCACTTTCCAGTGGGAGAGTTTTTTGTCCTCTTTTAACATGGTTAGGATCTCCATGATGTACCTACATTTGTAAGTATGGATAATGAGGCAGAAAGACAGGTCAGGAGAGTCAATAACAGTTGGAGTAAAAGAAGTCACTTAGAGGGCAAGAGTGTTTGAATGATTTGGGAATTGGGCACTGATGGCTTGCTTTTCCTCCCAAGCAACTATTTATATTATTCCATTTTTCACAGCCATCAGAGCCCCAATGCTACCCTGGTTTGGAGCAGCACTTAAGCTGCTCACAAGTAACATGAAGCCCAAAAGTCACACATTGTTCATCTCTAGTCCTTAATACACACACAACATAGAATACTATAGACCTGAGTAACAAAGAGTTGATATAAAACACGTCATTGGTGATGACATGGAAAACTAAAAGAAAAGCTTGCTTTCATCGCAGGTATGAAAATACAGGGCTTAACTGCTATTTTATAAAAGACAAAGTTTAGTGATGCAAATAAGTTTTGTGTTTTTACCTTGGAATTCCGCTTAACAAAGGGTTTGAAATGGAAAGTGAGGGTCAAATTTTTTTTAGTTGAAGAAAAAATATCTATGAGACTGAAGAATACTAGTAATCTTAATCTTAAAATATCCATGAAAATAAAACAGAGGGATGCATATTGTTTACTTTAAAAACAATTGCTTTTCAAGAAATACTTTCTGGAACTAATTTACTAAAACAATGTGACCTTCTCCGTTTTTTTCCTTTTTGGAAAAAGAATAAGAATTTTCAAACAGGAAAAATATGGGCCACTGAACGAGGGGACAAGACATGAGGATTAAAAGGAGCAGTTTTCTCCACCATATCTTATGAAGTCAAATATTTTCCAAAACCTAAAACCAAAGTTAACCAAATCCAGTCCTTAGGTCTGTGCATTAATGTACTGCCTCAAACAAATAATTGCAGGCAATTGAAGGTGCTTGGCTAACATCTCACAAAAAAAAGTTTTAACATAAACTTTTTGTTTAGCCACATTTCATAGTTTTCAGCCAGAAACGCGCAAAAAGACCATTTAAGTCTCACCTACTTTGTAACATAAAACAAAAAATCAACTATTTTGTTTCTTGGGTGGGTTTTTTTTTTCAATATATCTTATTTTTTATCCTGTCTTGACTGAAAAAAAACCCAAAACATAAGGATATAATAGATTCTCAATTGCCTTAGACATACAGTTCTACTTATTAAGGCCCTTCAGGATTAAACATTGACTTTTGTTTTCCAGTCTGGATTTGGTTTTTTAGCTTTGGAAATATTGGACCCTGTCAGGCCTTTTCAGTTATGTTAAAGTTCAAAAATCTCTTATGCACACAGGTCTAAGTAGCTCATTTTTTTTCCCTCTTTATTAAAATAGATTGGGCTATAAGACCTATCTTTTAAAATGCCCAATCGGTCCTGGCATTCTTTTCACAATGAAGTATTTTTGATTTTTTGGCTTGCTGATATCATAATCACAATATAAACAGAGATAACATACCTTCATATTCATATTCAGTAGCCCCCTAATTATAAGAACTGTGTTCCTTCCCTAGAACGTAACATTGTGGGGGTGTTTTTAGTCATCACCTGAAGATCATTCTAGTGCATCTGGACTACAGGACATAGCTTTTTATCCTGTGCACATAATCTACATTCTTTGCTGTATAAGCACCCCTCCATTGGAGTATACAAAAAAGTAATTTTTTTTAAAATAGTCACACCTGAAGAAATGTCACAATGAGAATATCCTATAGAAACACAATACACCAGTATTTTTGACCTAACTTTGTCTTTTGCAAATTTAACCATCCATATGTACAATTTATTAGCAAGAAAATAGACACTAAAATGCGCTTATAGACATCTGCATAAAAGTTGCCTCTGCTTATCTGACAGACGATTAACTGTGAATCCATTTAACATGTTCTGAATCAACTGAATGCAGTGCTATTTCAGTATCACATGATGTGATACTAAGGGCTGGGGGAGGGGAATCAATTTCTGAATCTCTTTCTAACCACATTGTCATAATATGTTTAGGATTTAAAAACAACAACAACAACAAAATCATGTTTGTTTGGCACACCATATTTTCATTGACTATTTAAAGCTAATACTACCATCCCACAAGACTGTATTAATTAAGCCCCATACTGCCATTTGCAGGATTTTTACCATTAAAAATAATACCTAAAAACTTTCTTCAAACTTCTTATTATCGCAAGTTGACAAGGTTTAACAACTGAGAAGTAGTTAGTACATGTAAGAAAGATGTTGATTCCAAGTTATGGACTAAATTCTGACTTCCCACTCACATAAAACACCCATTTGCCTTTTTATAGTTCCAAACATTTTTAACATTACCAACAATCTCAATGAAATTTGCTCAATAACATCAAGTCCACCTACTGCTCTCAATGAGAGCACAGTTTTTTCTGGGCATATTTGTAGCTTCACGTATTCCCACAATTCCCATTAAGTTTGCCTGTTAAAAAATTATTAATTGAAGTAGAATTATTTATATTGGATGGACCTTCTGGACAGAATCACTGTGAGCAGCACAGAAGCCCCATTATTTTCTCAGCAGTTTTAAGCTGAGATTGTCTAACAGCTCCTCAAGCATCTCTGAATTTGAAACTAGCCGTCATGATGCTGTGACTCTCCAGCCATGTGTTATCACTACTGATCTCGGAGACCCTGCTTTATTAAACATCAAGAACGTTTTTAATGCAAACAGATCTCATTTGAAGTGACATTTACTCAAAGAACACTTCCTAGTTTGCAATGAGCCCAGACAGTGCATTTTCATACACATTCAGAGGTAAGGAACTAAACAGAGGCCTGCTTCATGCAGTGCTTAAGTGCTACTTGAGAAATATCATCTAAGCAACACAGCTCACATCATAATTTTTCCCCAACAAAACAAAACAGTCAATGTGAAGATAATACAGGATATCAAGCACACACAAAAAAATATACTGAAGTCACCCACTATTCAGTTTGTATCAGGAATGTCCTGTATTGATACACAGATGTTTGGAGACTCTCACCATGGCCTTCTGTTCTAAAGGTCTGCATTACTTCCAGGCTGTCAAACCCAGTTTCTCTAGTGAAATACTTCAGGTGCTAACCACAGCATACATGGTGTTTGAGAAAATCATATCTTCCACAAACACTACTTAATGTGCACGTAAGCACATTCTTTCTTTAGGCTGACAGATCCCAACACCAGACATAACAATAACTTTAAGACTTCTTTTATTGCAAGTAAAGATGTCTTCTGCCATTAGTTTAAAGAGGAGACTAGTTCTGTAGAAGAGGTCTTGAGTTTAAGTTTACAGAACAATTAAAATTAAAATAGGAAATATGTATATTTTAGTTCTGTTACTGCTGAACACTTGAAAATTGGTGTTCAAACACAAAACAAAAAAAAACTATTACTATCATGAAAACTTATGAAAATGGAAAACCTGAAGGTTAGAGTAGAATATTGCCTTTAAAAAATCCTGTGATTAAAATAAATTCAATGTTACAAAGAGAATTAATAAATATAAGGCATTTAATTTGAAGCTATTAATTAATCCTATGACAAATAGACCATACTTCGTGCTCTATACCTGAGGTACACATCATGCTGGTATATCTGAGGTACACTGAAGAGGCATGGTGCGGGGAACAGGCAGTGGTTTAGTTGTAGAACAGGTTTTCCTGCAATTTCAACGAAGATATTCTGTTTCTGTCCTGTTTTTACCAAGACTCAATAGAACTATTATGGCCTAAAAAATCTAATATTTTGTTAAATTTAAGAAGACTCCTGCTGTGGAAGGCTCCTGTTGCTTTCTTTGAATCAAGCTCTTGATTCCACAGTTTAAAAAATGTTAGTTTGAAGATTAGCTAATTGCTCATTAGACATTACAGAGCTGGTTGCAACTTTCATTCGGAATACAATTTATGCCCAGCAATTTTTCATAAAATCAGATGTCCCTTCCAACTTTGCAGTCATGCATGATATGCACCCTTGGTAGGCTGCAGACAGGTATGCCTGTTCCACCTGCAGTCTGAACCATCAAGCAGAGTGGTATTAACATGATCTGGAGCCCAACACCTCAAAAGGTTCAGCTCCGGTCTCAAAGAAACCATTCAGCTTTGTGACCTAACTTCAGCATATGTAGCCAACTCCTCATGAGTTTCACCTGTCATCATGGACTGATACAGCATATACTTTGAAGGACCTAAAAAAATATGTTTGACCTTTTAAAGAGAATTAATTCACCAATCTGTTTTGTATCCTCCTTCAGTAAGTTAGTGGTTAGGAAATAGATTTGCTTTTTGAAAACAAGCAAAGAAATTGGCACACTAGGATTTTGGGGGAAGGAAGATATTAAACATACATAACATCACACAGCAACATTTCAACATGTCAAACATCAATATATGACACCATGCATCCATTTCTGGGAACCAAAACTACCAAATTTAAATTTTATGGAACTACCAACATTTCCTAACAACTAGACATTTGAAAGCATCCTACTTTTAAGATTTTGATTTTCATGCTGTGCACCAACAGTCAATGTAAATTGTACAAAAGCAATCTATAAGAACATTGTTTCCATTGAAAATTAATCTGATCAGGAGGATGTTAGAGGAGGATGTTTTCCAGAGGATATCCTATCTATTGTTTAAAGCAGGTGCCCTTAGAGGTCTTTGTTCAAAATATAAACAAAGCTAAGATATTTAAAGTTCACTGAATACAAACATGAAAACCTGAACAAAACACAGAATGATAAATGTTGACTTTAACAGCTCTGAGTGTATACTTTTAAACTGGTGAGATATATATTATTACATCATCTTATGCTGGGTTTCCTTTCAAGAGGACATTGGGTTCTTAATAATTTCAGTTGTGCTACAGTAGAAAAACAAAACCATTCAATAGCTACTTTGAGTAAAGATGATTGCAAATACCTAGAAATTTAAAAGTTTCAACAGCATCATTGTAATCTCATTTCAAAATCTTGGTGGAAAGGAAATATTACTGCATACTTCTTCAAATCTTATGATCACAGTTGGTGGCATCTCCTTTTACTCTAATTCTCAAGTACTAGAAAGGAGCTAAGTCAAAATCCACATTTTTTTCCCCCCAGATAAAAAAAAAAAAAGTCTGATATTTGCCTATTTTTAAACTGTTAGACTAGGGGAAAAAAAAAAATGTATGATACTGACATGCACGATCCCTTTCAACCAAATAAACATGACTCCTGTTTACCCTTAAGATGGAAACTGGATCACAGATGAACAATGAGGGACACAAAATAAAGTATAGTTTATCAATATTAAACTAGTATTCCTAATGTAGCTTTTGATTACCAGCTTATGAATAGGAAGAGTAATACAAAAGAAAGAGTTTTTTTAAAATCCCATAGCACTTCCTATATCATCACACTACAATTTAGTGTTGTCTAGTACAATCCTTCATTCAGTGCAAGGCCAACTTAGATCCATTGCGAAGGACCTTTTCCAGGGCAGTTGGAATATTCCCAAGGCAGGAAATTTTGCAATCACTCTGGGAAATCTGCTCCAGGGACTGACAACTCTCATTGTGGAAAAGCATTCTCCTAATATCTAAATGTGATTTCCGATGTTCCACCTTGCATCTCTTGCCTCTCCCCTATCACTGTGTCCCTTAAATAAGAGTTTGGCTCTGTGTGTAGTACGCCCTCCCAGTAGCTAGTTGAAGACAAAAGTTAGATCTCCCTTCAAGGCTGAACTAACCCAGTTCTCTCAGTAGCTGCTTATGTACTATGTCCTGGCCACATCTGTACTGGACTTCCTCCAGCATGTCTAGTATGAGGGAGCCAGAAACTAGACACAGTGCTCCAGATGTGGTCTCACCAGTGCCAAACAGATGGGAAGGATCACTTCCCTCGACCTGTTGGCTACTTTCTTACTAATGTAGCCCAAGGACACTGTTGTCCTTCTCTGCTGTCAGGAAACACTACTAGCTTGTGATCAACTTGCCCACCACAACCCTGTGTCTTTTTCCCCAGAGAGCTGCTTTCCATACGGCTGGTCCCCAGCTTGTCCCACTGTACAGGGTATTTTCATCACAGGTTTGGGACTTTACATGCGCCTTTTTTGAACTTGATGAGTTTTCCCACAGGCCAGTCTCCAGCTATGTTGGGTTCCTTTGAATAATAGCCCTGCCCTACACCATATTGGATGGTCCCCCTATTTTGTACCACCATAAAATTGCTGAGTCAGACACTTTCTCACTGTCCAGTCATTAATAAAGAGATTGAACAGTATCTTTCAAGCTCACTTATAAAAAATTACGATGAGATCAATCTCTACAATGTCTTTGGGAAAATTTGGACATCATTTCCTAAATAAATTCAAAATATTTTTTCTAATAACATTTACCAAATAAACAAGAACAAACAAGAATCTAATCCCTGACTAACAACTGCAGTTAGCTTCTTCATCTGAAGAGTCTTTCCTACCACTACAAATTCAGAAAGGAGGACAGGTCAGTATCAACAGCACAGTAACCCAAGGCACTATAATCAGAACTTTGGAAGATTTGGTCCTTAAAAGTTTCTGCCATGCTCTAGACATGTTAAAGGCAGTAAGGTACATCCCTGCCTCCCAGCACTGCAACTGAAATACTGCTGTATATAACAATAACCAAAATAAGCAGGTAGTATGGGTGTTAGATCCTAAAATGTTCAAAAATAATTACTCATAGAAGTTGACGGACTTCACCCACTCTTGTATAAGGAAAGACGGACGGACGGACGGACGGACGGACGGAAGGAAGGAAGGAAGGAAGGAAGGAAGGAAGGAAGGAAGGAAGGAAGGAAGGAAGGAAGGAAGGAAATCCCACTGAAATCATTTGGTTTTGGTATTAATGTCTATGAGATTAGTATTGGTCTGGAGAATCTTGAGTTCCTTGCCCACACCACACAACAAGTCAGAAGTAGAGGTGGCTCTTGGAAAAAAGTCAGATATGCCAGATCTGAGAGTTTATTACTTAATAGACCCAACTGTCCAATCCCACCCATGTACCACCAAACTCTGAGATGATGACAACATTCTGTTATTTCTGACATGCTTTCCATAAGAACTTGTTTCAGGAGAGGCTTTGACAGAGCTGAAGGAGATTATATGTGTTTCATTCAGCCACTTGCTTTTCAAAACGTGCATGAAGTTGTATTTCCTTTACTGACTCAGCAAATAAAGTAGAAAGCAGAAAATTTGGGACCTAATAAGGTGCTCTTTTCAGATCTTGAAATTTTACGAAAAAAAGTAAGGTATAGAACGTTCAAAGAGCTGCAGAACTGGTTGAAGATTGATTGAACAGGTCAGTAGGAACTACGCTTGACTAAAAAAGTGCTTGCAGTCTACTTATCTTTGTCTTTAGATGAAAATGTTTTTTCCTTTGTAGGAAAAAGACTTGAATATAGCAAAAATAAATGCCAAAATTATTGTTATGATCAACAAATGATAGCAAATCTCCTTGAACATTGTGCATGTCTCAAATAATAATCCTGAATGGGCACAACGGTATGCTAAATTCCACATTGCTCAAGAATTGTATGGTCAAGAGGTACACGAAACAATTTAAATAGCTCCAGGTTCATATCTGACAAATTAATTTTGGAAGAAAAAAAAATAAAAAGAAAGAAAAAAAAACACTAAGTATTTATTCAGCTTCTGTGTCTTGCTCAGAACTTACAATGCAGATTATTTGTGAAAGACGTATTTTTTTTCTTAAGTGCTTCACCTTTTTTTATCCTTTTTCTTTCTTCTTTTACAAGAATAGGTTTAAAGAAGTCATTTCAATTGAGTCAGAGATGGTTGGGACAATCAAAAAATACTCAGTTTTAAAATACAGAGAAGTCATAAGGTTGGCTATAGTATAGCTGTAGAAAATTCAATGAAACAGAAATCTTTCCACAGAAGAACTCTTAGAAAGTAAAAGAAGATTTGAGAAAAAAACTGTTGGAAAACCAATGCCTTAGGAAGAAGAAGGGGGGAAAAAAAAGTGCCAAAACCTTCGCAGTAACAATGATAACTTTACAAAAAAAAAGAGTTTTCCTCTGTGTACTGTTTGTTGTCTCACTATTTTATAATTTTTTTTAATACCTTTTAGCCCTACCATGCAGGTCATACTATTAGTAGTGCTATGTTTAATTTTGCACATGTAATAATGTCCTATTTTTGAGTCTGCCCAGCTGTCTAAAGCATGCTGTGTAGCTGGGAACTTTCCCTTATCAGTTGCCTGAGAGATTATTCAAAAGAATCACAAAACTTCTGACAAGACAACTGTATTTACAAGGGAAGAGCAAAGTGAGGGTGGTAGCAATACTTTAATCTTTAATTTATGTCTCAGTAAGGCTGTAACTTCAAGATCCTATCTTGTCCTATCTAATGAAAATGTCCTCCCAAGGATATGCCTTAGAAAGGAAATATACAAGATACAGCAAAAGCACTCTATGAAAGATAACAAAATTGCAATTAAACAGTAATTACATGCAAACAAAGCAAATTTATTTCTAAAAACATAAAGATTAGTTGACATTAATAGTATAATTAAGAATGAAGATACCAAAACACCACTACAGGTTAAAAACTGTTTGAAATATATACCAATTTTTTTGCAGGAGTGCTTTTTTATCAGATAGAAATTCTAAAGTCCCAGTTTCAGTCTGTTTCATCTTTTAAGGATCACATGCCAAAGATGCTGAACATGTCTCCTATACAACTTTTTTTTGTTTGTTTTGGGGATTTTTTTTTTAATTTGTAAATTAACCATAATAGCAGCACTAGCTTTTCCACTGTGGCATTTCCCAGATTCAAAATTAGATTTCTTCTAATAGGAACATTCAGAAACAAATTGCTTGATAAACCAAATATTTGGCAACCAAAATAGTCTTTCAAGATTAGAAAGGCACAATGTTTTCAAGAGAAACAAATTACTCAGGCACTGAGTAGATGCATCTGCTCTTATCTAACCAGAAAGCAACAGGACAAGTTAACACGAGGGTTGTAGACCTTTTGAGCAGAGATGAACCAGCTGGTATTGTGTATGAAGAAACTTCAGAAATTGTGGGAATGGGTTGTCTTCTTCAACTAAGACATGCTTACCTTAAAACTCAGAATTGTCCTGTTGAGGCTGCTGGAGAACAGAGCCATGGTATTCAAACCATGTACCAAAGCTTGGGAGGATAAAAACTTAACAAAACACCCATTCCCAATTGAATTTCTGGCCTGTGAATAGAAGGATTGCCAGAATGTCATGTAATGGCTACTGTTAGTGAGCTTATTACACTGCAAAAACTAGTACATCCTCATGGTTGTCTCACAGAGCCAACCAAAACCCCAGACTTGTTTGTGATAATATAACCAAATAACAAGCAATATTATTATAGTTTTAATGAAGACATGATATGTCAAGCTGATAAAGCTTCAGATGAAGTCATTAGAGACATGGAAGTACAACAATTTCTTCCATTTCAGTTCAGGCCTTTGTCTTTCCATTTTTCTTTGGCAAATTAGTTCTTCCTTGCTGGTTGTTTTGCATAGTTGTCAAGACAGTTTTCACACAATGTATTATTATACTTTTCAGTATGTGCAGTGACTTACAGTACCAATATCTGGCAAAATATATAGCGTGAAAAGAGGGGGTTAATCATCTTATTGATTGAAAGCAAATTCAATATTAATTCACTTATCATTCTTGGGAGACAACGGATATTGTGGCCAATAGGTCACTGGATATAACTCAAGAAACTTTGGTTCATTTCCAAGCTCAGTCCAAATCCCAAGCACAAATCCTTTGTGCTGTGTTCTTTTAAATACAAATAAATACATGTCCCCAGAGGTGCCATTAGGACAATAAAGTTGCTACTTGTGAGGTGTCTAAATGCCATAGTTAGTTACTAAATTTTTTGGATAGTAGGGATTATGCAAGCACATTGATACACAAACGTGTTTGTCAAAGAAATTTAGCATTGAAACAGCTGCACGTTTGTTTTCCTATTTTTTAATGTTTTTTCATTTTCTGACCTTCATCAGACTAATTCATTGTAACTGATTCAACAGAGTCCCATTAGTCTATCCTAATTGGTTAATAGAGATAAGCATACTGCTGTGATTACAAAACAAGAACCATAAATCACAATAACAAGTAAGTTTTACAAAACTTTCAACAAAGAAAAATACAAGAGGAAAAACATTGTTGACTAATTCTGGGAGTGAATACTAATGTAAATACAAATATACGGCAAAGACCTGAAGATTCAAAGTCCCATGAATTCAAATTATCCTGAATGAAGTCACTGCCTTGCAGGAACACAAGACCATAATCTGTTCTATTGTGCAAATATTTGTTTCATATTTTTATTCCATATGCTACATCTTATCTTGCATTGATAGCTCACAAAAAATTTTATGCACTTTGTACATAAAGTATGTGTAACAACTAGGAAAATGGCCACATTTCATGAACTCTCCTGAAATTCCTCTTAATAAAAACGAAAACATAAGCAGCTTCCCTATAAACTGGAAACCGCAACTTGTGGGCTAACATGTACTTCACTCCCTCTCTCCCTAATGGCTTTAGTATAGCTCTACATGCATAGACAGAAACCTGAATCTTGCTTCTCTGAGAAAAAACGTGTTCAGCTTAAATAAAGACCACAAGGCATCTGGCCAAGTTTAAGAATCTTATTCATAACTCAGAAAACATCTATATTAGTACCATGTTTAATCTGCTGCAGTTGCTGAGGTACAGTTCTGCCTAAGCCTCTACACAAGTGCCCCACATGGTGCAAGCACAGTTTAGGGCAAGACAGATGAGACTTCCTCCCACCCCGAAGCTGAAACATCTCATCTCAAAGAAGTTGGGTTATATTAGTGATCCATCTGCCACAACGGGTTATCAGATGGCAAATGGCAAGTTCAACATTTGTTGTCAGGCAGGTTTTGTTTTTCCCAGGAAAATAAATCTGGAGACTACCAGTTAAATTCAAGAAACTTCACTTTTGCAACTAAACCCAGCAGAAGATCAAACACAATGTGTAGGAGACTAGCTCATGCATAAGAACATTTAACTAATCTTTCAAAACCCTGACATTTTGCCAGTATTTTTTTTCTTACGAAAGACTCAACCCTTCTTCAGAGAAACCTATTATCTGCTGTTTGAAAACATCCTTTGTGTATGGAACACAGCTCTTTATTTGTTTTTTTTTTTTGCTCTGTCCTTGCAGTTCTTAATATAATAAGAAATTGTGACTGGTTGTTCAAGACATTAGTTTGTATGGATAGTTAAATAAGAAGGACCTTACTGTTCTCTTGAGGAACAGCATCAATAATGGAGGAAAAAGCAATGGACAAATTACATTATTTGTATAAAGGTATGGATCATGGACATTCCTCAGTATACTGGGTAAGTCATTACATACAGTCAGCTAGAAAAAAAAAAAAAAAAGTAACAAAATCAAGTAGCAGCATCAGATACAGTAACAAAAAATAACAAATATTTTCAAAAGTAATGATGGCCAAATCCTCTTTCCAGAAATTATTTGAACAACTGAGATACATAAAACTGCAGTAACTTGGAAAAAAGGGGGAAATCTGAAATATTCAATAGGGGAATAGAAAGTAACTCCGTTTAAGAATTAAAAAAAATAAAGTAATTCTATTCCACATTGGTTTATGTTCAGCTGTAACTAAAATCCCTCTTCTTTCCCAGTAAATAACTCTTTTTCAAAAAGCTATANAATGAGTGGAGGAATAACAAGTAGTATGATCTACCAACACACAAATATCTTCCTGATAAAAGGAATAATTTTAGCTTCCTTCCTTTTATGAAGCACATCAAAAAATCCACTTTTGATCAGTATTTTTTGTATTCTCTTTTCACACAATGAAGGCATGAATATGACAATAAATTTAAAGAGAAATAATACTTTTGATAAGCAAGTCACACCAAAGCTGATAATGACAGCTGAACTAAACACTGTTAAGTAAAGAACCTCTGATGACTAAGGGTCCGATGGAATTTAGAAAATATTCTGGATATTCCTTTGGTGCACGTGAAAGCATGAAAGAGAAAGGAAAAGAAAAAAAATAAGATGGAAAACAGAGGTATTCCTTGAGAGTAAAGAATCTTTTTCACCCCTTTGCACTCAAGGAAATAAATTTTAAGATCAATTCTGTCTTGACAAGTGGATAAGAATTTATGATTACATACTGTTTGTCTTTGACACGAGGTATTAAGCCTTGATATACAATCAAGATTAACTTTTATCTGTGCCATCCTATCCAAAACCCTAGAGCAAACAGTTTACTTAGTTCTACCTGTGTTTTTTCATCAAGGATGCAGCCTGATTTATCATAGGATCATAGAATGGTTTAGGTTGGAAAGGACCTTAAAGATCATCTAGTTCCAACCCATCTGACATAGGCAGTAATGCCTCCCACTAGACCAGGTTGCTCAAAGCCCCATCCAGCCTGACCTTGAACACCTCCAGGGATGGGGCAACTTCCCTGGGCAATTTGTTCCAGTGCCTCACCACCCTCATAGTGAAAAATTTCTTCCTAATGTCTAATCTAAATCTACCCGCTTCCAGTTTGAAGCCATTACCCCTCGTCCTATCATTACATTCCCTTGTAAACAGTCACTCTCCAGCTTTCTTGTAGCTGCCCTTCAGATACTGGAAGGCTGCTATAAGGTTTCCCCAGAGCCTTCTCTTCTCCAGGCTGAACAACCCCAACTCTCTTGGGTTGTCTTCGTAGGACCTGAATTAGAGCCTGACCACTAAAAGATTTGCAGTATAGATGCTGTTCGAGGACTCAAAATGAAACAAGAAGCAAAACCAACCATACATTCATAGCCCTGGGGTAAACATGAAGGAAGATTAGGGATACACTTCCTTCAGCTTTGACTAATTGCCTTTTCAGCACATCAGTCTTTGGAGGAGAATGGACCAGAATAACGTTAATGTGCCAAGGATGTACTTTGTGCTATCTCTACAATAGAGATGAGGTCAACCAAATTAGAAATTCAGAAAAGCAAAATTAATCCTGTGTTCTCCATAGATGTTTGTTAAAATTATTTTCCAAGTGTTCTGTTTTCCAGTTCTCCAGAGTAAACGTTATGTTTAGATTTTAATTACTTTGTCAAAAGTGTTTTTCCCACATTCAGCATTCATGCAGCATACATGAAACTTATTCTACAGCTCAACACCGCAGAATGTGGAAGGTGTATGGCATAAAGGAGACAGCAATGATTCTTTTAAAGCTATTGATGCTTGTATTATGCCAGTGGTAGACAATAATTAGGTCATTTGTGTATTTTACATTTCTTTCCACATGTGACACTAATATCACTTACCACTCCTTGGACTGCTTTTGGTGTGACCATATAGTTTAATTATGCCAAAGGTAAAGACTTTCCCTCATCAAAGTCTGAGAAGATGTATGTACGCATTTTGTATGCAGGTGGAAAAAAAAAAAACAAACCTGAAACAAATAAAAACCACAAAGCACCAGATCATGCAACAGCCACAAATCAGAAGATAGCTGGAAGCAACAAAGTTAAATCTTGGCTCTGGATGCTTATCATCTCTGTACTTGCTTCTTATCCTCAACAGAGTGCAGCACTGCAGAACACGAGACATCTCCAGAAATATGGCAATGAATGTCCAGCCACAAATTCACAATAAAAACTGCCATTTAAGACGTGCAACAGAGAAAAACATTTCATAGTTTATGCAGTCCTGGAATGGTTGAATCTAATGAAACAAGCCTGTTTTTCTTGCATTTGTTTTCCATGGTATTTCTATCATCTTTACTTTCTTAATATTTAAGTGATGTTCATAGAAAGGTCAGCAAGATATTTTTCTGTGTGCACCTAAAATTGGCAAATGATAGATTCCATCTGCATTGTCACATCTGTCTAGAAATTAGCGAGCTTTACCACTGTTCAAAATTCTCAATTTGACTTGTCCTATAAGGTTCAAAATATCATATTCCCATGTTATTTCTACTTTTTTTTTAGCTGTTCAACAGCTAAGAAAGACATTGTAAACAAAGAGGAAGCTTGTGGGCAACCTGAGAATTGAACACAGACAATCAAAGACATTTAAAGGGATTCACATAAATGTCAAAAAATATTTCCAAGTGACCAACTTGTAGCTGGTTTATTTTGGGCAGGGAGAATGCAAGGACTATCAATTCCTAATAATTTCATTTCACAACAGTTCACACATACACACACGAAAACCAAACCAAAACCAAAAACACCAAAAACCACCCTTGCTTGTCTTGCTGTCTTAGAGGGTCCTCCCCACACACAAGCAGGAAGAATAAAAGGTAACTAGACTTTGTTGACTGTGTAACTGTAAAGTGAGTATTTTGTAAGTCCATATGCTATTACTTCTTCTAAATAGTGGATGGCAAGACCAGCAGAACATGCTACAGGCCACACACCCACAGCCACTGCTATGTGGCTATCTGTGTGTAATCTGAGGTTCTCTGCATGCTACAAAAGAGTATTTATCAGCAGACTTGACTAGAAGTCAGACTGCTAGGACTCTGAGTCAAAATTAGCCAGTGATCTTGAGATGTCTCCCAGAAGCCCACCATTTCTGCCTGTCTATACTGCTGCTGGCTGTTCGAGACAGCAAGCAGGCGATGTGGTCACACACTGCTATTTCAAAGAGAAGTCAATGTGCAGAAGCCACCTTTGGAGCACCTGTTCTCAAGCTAGTCACTATGATAACAGAGTCAATTACAGGTTCATCCTTTCTTCAAATCAAGGAATTAACTGTAGACTAAGTATTCTTGAAGGAGATCCACTTCGGTGTTTCTGGACTGAGGAAACTTCTATTCCCTCACTAGCAAGACAAGTGGGATCAGCAGCAGCAATTGAATTTCATAACACAGCATCTGTTTTTTCTAGCGCTAAGGGTCCAGCCTGTTACGGTCCTAAGGTGACAATGGGATTGACAAAGTCCTTTCACTTCTCAAAAGAATATGATTGTCTCCACTTTTGAAATCATGACAGCACAATTAGTCAGGGTGCTGGCAACTCTAGTGAGCAGACTGTCTATTTCAGCAGCACACGTCTGAGCCACATGAGAGTTATCAGCACAGGACATCATGCTTCATCAATTCCAAACGTAACTAGTGGTTCTGTCCTGTTTGAGTTTATTGCAGTGGAACTAATAATGCAACATTTCCTTTCCCACAGGTACACTGCAAAGAATTCTCATCACATTGCGTCCTCCAACCCACCCCAGAGGAGGAGGTTATTGTTGGTTTTGGGGAAGGGTTGGCTGTTTGGTCTGATCACTCAGCCCTCACAGCTTTGTGTGATTCTGCAATAGACATGCTCCCTCTGCAATGCCAAATCAACAGAGCTCTTCTGTCTGCATCACAGTTCAGAAAAGAGGAAGCTAAGTGATAACAGGCTTGCAAATTTCTCTGGCATCCTGATGTTATTCATAAGAGTCCTTTTAGGAGCAACTGCTGCACATCAGCCTTAAGTACAGAGGAACAAAAAGTACACACTGTACCAGTACTAGTTTCCATAGCAACAGTAGTGAAACATTGCGCTTTTCCAGTTTTGAAAAAAACATTTCCAGTTTCCTCCCAGTCTGACGGTGCCATTAGAAATGACAAAACATTTTCTGAATATCAGTTTGCTTTGTACAAACATTTCTTCGTAACCATAAGCAGATGGTGTGGAGACTGTCCTATTTGACAAGGTTACTCTGGTGCTCAGTCTCAAGAGATGAAAAAGAAAACTGTTTGAAAATCCAATGACATACAGGCAAGACAAAAAGTACTGTCATTCACTGGGTCTGCAGCAGGTCTAAAGGGACCATCGTAGCATTCTTCCATTATTTTCACAGGCAGCAGTGAGAGGCTGATGTGCCTTGCAACACTGTACTAAACTCATGTATTTGACGTTTAAGAAATAATGAATAAGTGAAACTCTACACACAGCCTTTTTTTTATTTCTGCAGGTGAGTGTTGAACAGTAATTGTTCTAAATACAGAAGTTTATGCTTGCAGTCTCAATAATTCTGATGAAAACCAAGAAAACTTTTATTTTTCAAGAAGCATCCTGTCTGAAGCACACAGCCATCCCACCCCTGAAAAACACCTAATGCCAGCTGGTATTTCAGCATACATGCTAGTGTTTTGGGATCTTGTAAGCCCCAGGCAGGCCTAACTCCTGTTGAATGGAACAGTATTTGTTACAGCAGTGTTAGAAGATACTTGGTGGAGACTCCTGGATGTGATTACTATTTGAAGTCCTCAAGAAAGCATTCATCTTTTAGGTCAAAGAAAGGATTTGGCTTATATTTATCCATAAAAAGGTGCTCAAATGTGCACTTGTTTCTTTGAAGCCATGCTGCCTATCTTCTTGAGGAAAGAACACCTAATGACTCAGAAAGATCTCCATTGTCTTTTTACTGATGTCAGTCACAAGCATCAAAACATATCCAAGATCTCTGCACAAAAAAAAAAAAAAGGAAAAAAAAGTTTTTTGAAACTGTTAGAAAGCAGGATGCATAATCAGAACTTTATCCTTTTTAATGCAGATGCATCTGGATAGTCCTTTCTTTATTGCAGCGTTGATTCATTGTGGAAATGACTGTTCTACCCCCTCCTCCTCTCCCTCCCAAATACTTCTTGCCATATAGTAACTCTTATTAAGATGAGACAAGTATATTCTCTTCTTTCCCCTAAGCCAGACTGATAAAGTCAGACAAGACAGATGAGTCTCAGTCAGGAAGGTCCATCCAAATGTGAGGCAAGCCCCGAAAAATTTGAAGTTATGTGAGCTCTTATCTTTAGCAACAACTGGACATGTCTTAAAAGGTAAATATCTGAATGTATAAGCAAAGCAATACCAGGAGACAGACTACACTGACATGAATAAAAACACAGATCCAATTTCCAGCCCTTAGCATAATTAAGCAGTTAGATCAGCCCACCTGGGATTCCCCAAACCCGAAGAAGCTTTTTTTTAAAAAAAAAAAAACAACACAACAAACACAAACAAACAGAAGGAAGTAAAACTTCCTGTACTTTCCCCTTATGTACACAAGTTGCATATACAAGTGGTGTCATCTGTATGACACTCCTGATATCATGTGACCACCAGCGGGATGTGGGATGAAATACTGTCTGACATTTACAAGTCAGTCCAGTCTTCCTGAGAAGAATTCTCAAGGTTTGCCATTATAACTCCAAATACATAAATGGATATTTTAAGACAAGACAATCAAATTAAAAAAAAAAAATATTCATTCTATTTCAACTGTTTAATACAAAGGCAGACTTGCAAGTAGCAAAAGCCATACTGCTTCATTCAACATTCATAACAGGCAACAAAGGGAAGATGACACACCCTACATACCTAGCTACCCTAAGTAGCCAGGATATCTCCCATTACCCCAAATAATTGCCACATGTCTATACACCAGCTGATGTGGTCAGTCTCAGACTGTTCCAGACTGAATCTGAACTCAAGTGCCCCTGTTCAGTAGTAAACAATTCCTTAAAGCCGTGGTGTCACTTTCTATAATGACTGTATATTAAATTGAATGCAGGCCACATTGCGTGGTTTATACAGGCTTCTGAGTCCACAACCAAAAGTGTCATGAATATACACATACATGAATGATTATGGGACTGTCCAAGCCAAGGACTTTTTCTTCCAAGATTTTTTCTTCCTTCACATCTGTCATGTGACAGTGAACCCTTCAGAAATTTCTCTGAACGAACTGCGGTTTACTCAGACTGGGTAGGAAAAATTTTGCATAAATGAGCATTTTATTTTAAGCCAGGTAATATAATGGCCATCACAAACCTAGCAGAAAATTTAGGGATTGAAAAGATCTTACAAGCAAACTTTGGTTCTTCTAGGTCATTGTGGTTGGGTGCTTTCCAATAATACAAGGTTTCCCACTTCTCCAAAACCAGAAATCCAGATTTATGTTGCGGATTTTGAGATTATGGACCCACAGACCAAAAAAACATCCCAAGCCTTGTCAAGGAAATGAAGTCAGTTTCCTCACTGGAGCTGGACAGAAAAAAAACTTTCCAAAACTTTTCTTCTGTTTTCTAAATCAAGTTTCTCTTTTCTGAGCAAACTCTCAATAGTGAGACCTTCATACTTCATGGTATTTGAAAGCCTGTACACGGCATATGCTAAACTACAGGCACAATAAGAATCATAGAATCGTAGAATTGTTAAGGCTGGAAGGGACCTTTAAGATCATCGAGTCCAACCATTAACCTAACCTGACAAAACCACTTCTAAACCATATCCCCAAGTACCACGTCTGCCCTTTTTTTAAACACCTCCAGGGATGGCGAATCCACCACCTCCCTGGGCAGCCTATTCCAATGCTGGATAACCCTTTCAGTGAAAACATTTTTCCTAATATCCAACCTAAACCTCCCCTGGCTTAACTTGAACCCGTTTCCTCTTGTCTTATCACTTGTCACTAAGGAGAAGAGGTCAGTCCCCATCTCTCTACAACCTCCTTTCAGGTACTTGTAGAGAGTGATAAGGTCTCCCCTCAGCCTCCTCTTCTCCAGGCTGAACAGCCCCAGTTCCCTCAGTCGTTCCTCATAAGACTTGTGCTCCGGACCCCTCGATGAAGAAAGAGTGGTTTTTCTTTCTTAATTCAAACAAATGCCAACACTGTTCTGATGTGCATATGCCTAATCAGTTCCTGAGAAAGTGAACAAGAGAACTGCCTACCCAGCATAACCCACTTATAAAATCATATAGTCACTACATCATTTTCAAAATGAGAACATTTTGTTACCTCCAGCTAATTGGTAAGGACTTAATATCTTATTTCATTGCTTTTCCATATGCAGTAAACATGCAAATTGGTTATTGGACACCAGCACATATCAACAAAAAAAAAAAAAAAAAAGTCCTCAGAAACATTTGCAAGATGACAAAATAGATTAGGCCATATGTTTACTGTCCTCACAGTAGTCTAGAGAGCAGCTGAGACACCAGTATTTAAACACAGTATGTTTTTACATTTGTTACAATTTTACAGATTATTAGTAGTTAGGCTACAAAATGAGAGAAATAATTTCAAAGTTAGATACAATGACTGCAAATAGAGCAACTCCCCTACCATCCACCTTACTGGTGTCCAGTTGCCAATCATTTAATGCTGTGCTTCCACTAACCATCGTCAGCACCCCATATTTCTGTCATTCAGCCACCATCTTCGTTAATCTAAGGAAAACACTAACGATTATAACAAAAGTGTAACCGTTCAGTATGAGGCAGCCCTAGATGAAATATATAGTCTTTCATCTCCGCTTCCTGGTAGGTGGTCAGGATACATTTTTAAATAAATAAAAAGGCTCTATGAACATATTTCAGTGACTGTTGTGAATCAAATACTCCTGTATTCGGATCTCAGAGGATTCTTTCTTTGTCTGCTGCAAGAAGAATTTTGCATTCTCAGTGACCAGAAAAGAAGGCACAAGGAATTGTGATGTTTGCATTACTGAATTATGGATAGAAACAAACCCAAGAAAATTAATTACTGAGGATTACAACAAGCACTGGAAAAAGTCATCAGTAATCTAATCTTCCGTTCAGCCACTCCTCTGTTCTTCAACTCACTGTAATTTTGGATAATGAAACAATGACTGATTCTACAATTTAAAAAAACAAACAAACAAGCACACACGACTACACCGATGAGTGTGTTGAGTAATTCTTATCTTTTAATTGATTTTACATGAAGTTATAGCTGACTTTAAGAAGAGAAACACTTTTCAAAGAACAAAAAGAAAGACACAAGTTATATATTGTTTCATATGTATAACATTATGCTAGCATAAAAACAATGTTGAAGATTCTGTCTTTAAAAGTCAAGTAGACACTGGTAACAAGTGGACATTTATTTACACTTTATCCAGATTGGGTCAGTTAGATAATCTTGTGTAGAATGGATGTTAAAAGTAAGTTTAACTGCTTAAAATAGTTTCCATTTGGTTGAAGAAAGGTCAGATTAATCGGGTCTTTCCTCTGATTTCTGCATCTTTACAGAATCACAGAATCACAGAATAGTCAGGGTTGGAA
>VZSZ01001225.1:43768-137447 GCA_013398815.1 Ibidorhyncha struthersii | reverse complement strand
CCCCCTGTACTTGGCACTGGTGAGACCCCACCTCGAATACTATGTTCAGTTCTGGGCCCCTCACTACAAGAAAAACATCAAGGTACTGGAGCATGTCCAGAGAAGGGCAACAAAGCTGGTGAGGGGTCTGGGGGACAANTTAAGCCAGGGGAGGTTTAGGTTGGATATTAGGAAAAAAAATTCACTGAAAGGGTTATCCAACATTGGAATAGGCTGCTCAGGGAGGTGGTGGATTCGCCATCCCTGGAGGTGTTTAAAAAAAAGGTAGACGTGGTACTTGGGGACATGGTTTAGAAGTGGTTTTGTCAGGTTAGGTTAATGGTTGGACTTGATGATCCTAAAGGTCCCTTCCAACCTTAACGATTCTATGATTCTAAGAGTTACTGTGTATGAACACTGGAAAACGACATTTCTTTCTTGGAATTTGATAATATAAAATTCTTATGTTGAGTATCCAGGATTGGAAGAGCATTTGTCAGGGAAAAGCATATGGTTTCTCAGACAGCACTGCACAGTAGCCTATTATGACCAGCAGACCACTGACTAAATGCAGTGAGTGTAAAATCTGAAAAGTAGTTAACAGGCTACAGCTGAATAGCTAATTTGGGAATTGAAATTTAGGGTCTAAAGTGTTTTTTACCTGTATTCTCCTGCCACTGAAAATGAATAACTGACATTGACTTTTTAAAAACTGCTTGTCTCTAAAGTGGGAAAACAAGGCCTTTGGGTACCAGTGCTTACCACAAATCATAGACATGCGCTGTTCTTTGTTTTCTCAAGCTTGCCATCTCCTTCTTTAACCATTTACCCATTCCAATTTTTGTTCTATTAATGCTGCGTATTCATAGAAATTTTTCTGCAAGTGATGAATTTTGCAAGTGAAATTCTCATTCTCTGCTCAACTTCATAAGAAAATAAACCTATAAGGAACTCCAAATAGAAGCAGAAGCCATTGACTTCAGTACACGGTTATAAGTAAATATACTTATACTTAAATGTATGTATACACAAACACCATTGACATTGTCCTTTTCACTTTGTTGCTTGTTCACTATATTGTCTTCTAAATCAATAAAAGGACAATGGTGGGAAAAATCACTTTACAGATCTAAGATAACCATAATGCTAATTTAGGAGACAGGAAAAGGCAAAAGTGCATAAATAGATGATAAAAAGGAGAGCAAAGAAGGTGGGTGTTTCCAGTGTCCAAGTGTATGAGACAAGTATTAGAAAAGTAGAAAAATCACAAAAAGAATATAAGAAACAACAGAACGTCTCACTCATCACTTTTATAGATGAGTGAAGATGTCATATTCAACATGCTTAACTAAAGATCAAATTATATGATCTTTTGCAATAAGAATAAAAGACCCTCAGATTCCACGTAGATAGACTATATAAGCAAAGTAGCTAAATTAGTGAACTAAGGAAAAGCAGGTTGATTAATCTTTAGCTGTGGTGAGGATTTGATAACAAGCCAAGAAAAGCAACTGTAATAGGTAGCTCCTATTAAGATTTCTAGCTGAGAAATGATGTTGAGGTGCAATTTTAATTAGGATTGTGAGTGAAAGACAGCAGAAACTAGCTTTCACATTTAGGAAGTGATGAGTATGAAACATTTTCCATCTTAGGTAGGAAGAGTCTTGTATAACATTCATTAACGTTTATCCATTTTCAAATTGTTGCTGATTTTTTTTTTTCTGCATACTGTGAATACCTTTTTGAGTATTCATTAGACTGTTATTCTAAACCTTCTTACTCAAGGAAAGAACAGTGTCTGAATAGCAATGGAGCAGGAGGCTGAATAGCAATGGAGCAGGAGGAACTTTTTTCTCGTGACCAGAGAAATCTAGCTTATCTGAGTTGAATGTTTGAAAGACTGCTGCTAGAGGAGATGCCTTAGTTATATAAATAATTAGGTATAACTTTACTTTTATCTTAGAAATCTAAAGAACTTTTTAAAAAGTGTAGGTTTCTTAGGGAGCAGTATGTGAATGTGAAGCCCTCCATTTACCCCTTGGTCATATTAAATTATTACTTCTGGAAAATATGGTGTGGTGGTTTGAGCTTGGCTGAATGCCAGGTGCTCACCAAGCCTCTCTGTCACACCCATCCTCAGCAGGACTCGGAGGAGGGGGAGAAAATAAGATGGAAAAAACTTCATGGGTCAGGATAAAGGCAGTTTAATAAAACTAAAACAAAATCAAAGGCCATGCACGGAAGCAAAGGAGAACAAAAGATTTATTCTCTACTTCCCATCAGCAGGCGATGCCCAGCCACCCCCCAGGAAGTAGGGCTTCAGTATGCATAGTAGTTGCTCCAGAAGACAAACATTGTTATAATGAATGCCCTCCTCACCTCCTTTCTCTTAGCTTTTATTACTGAGCAGACATCATACGGTATGGAATATCCCTTTGGTCGATTTGGGTCAGCTGTCCTGGCCATGTCACCTCCCAAGATCTTGACCATCCCGCAGCCTACTGTTGGAGAGACAGCCTTGATGCTGTGCCAGCGCTGCCCAGCAGTAGCCAAAATATCGGTGTGTTGTCAACACCTTTCTAGCTACCAACACAATGGGGTTGCTATGGAGAAAATTAACTCCATCTCAGCCAGACCCAATACATAAGGGTATAGTGCAGTCCTGTATGCAGTGCACAGTGCAATCCTATATATTAACCACTGAGATTTGGTTACATTAATTTAACTTCTTTGACCTAAGTAGCCTTGATGTAAATCTTTTCAACAGCTTGCCCTCCTTTAGCTGCTGGGGGATTCTGCAAAGCCTTATCACTGCTGCCTTTGTACTCTTACCCTGAGGAAAGCTGCAGCAACATTGACATCAAGTTGCTAGGAAAACATCTGCATGTGCATTACATTTACTTCTTTGGGTTCAGCTCAGCTAATGAGCTGGCTGCTTCCGTGTAAATCAAGTCAACCAAAAACAGTTAATGCTTTCATCAGGTGAGCAGTGCTCTGGAGTCTCTTTGAAGGTGGGACCACATTCACTGCAGTGGCTGAATGTTGCCCGTATAAACACCCCATCTCAAAGATGTTGTTCTGTTTTTCAGACAGTCTTACAGTTGTTGAGAGGAAGCGTGCCACTGTGCCAGGTACCAGACACCAGACCAATTTACTTTGAATTTGTGGAAGGGGGGGAAGAAAGAAAACACCCAACAAAAATCCCACAAGCAGTTTTGGAGACATTAACAAAACAGAAAACATGAAAAGCTGTGATCACATCTGGGATTTATCACTGTGTTTAGAAAAACCTTTGGGCTTAGCCAGCACTCTGTCCTGCACTGAAGGTTCAGCAAAATTACTGCACACATATTCTCAACGGAGTTTGTCAGATCAACTTTATACTTGAGTGTTTTTGACTGATTAATTACCCACACAGACAAGTGAGGAGTTCAGAGAAAGGTGATTTTTCTTCTTAGGAAAGTTAAGCATGAGAAGTGTTACTATGGGGTGTGACTGTAATTCGAAGAATGGAATTCTCAGTTTGTTTCAATCCTAATTTAAAGGCAACTTCTGGATCTTCTTATAGAGTAATAGATCCAATCTACTTAATATCAAATTGATGTGTTTACATATTGCCAGTAAAGGACAGGTCCACAAAAAATATGCTTTTAAAATTACTTGTCTCAGGATAGTTGTCCAATGCCTTTCACAGTGCATGAGCTCTGAGGTGCCTAAGCATGGGGAGCCACCTCAGTTGTCTCCTTAGAAAAGCCAGAGGCAGAGTCCTAGTTAACAAGCTTTAGAGTCATTCTTCTGTTACTATATATTTCATTATTTATGTAAAAATATGACAGCTTTGACTTGAGAGCAGCTAACTGCTGTATCCCTAGAATATGCTGTATGTGAGGGCCCTGCCTGAATATCCAAACATGCTAAGTTCATGGCCTTTTTCAATCTGGGCAGTGGAATGGCATTAAAAGTGGTCTCCTACAATGTGTCTAAAGACAGACTGCTGGGCAGCATGGAATTCATGCCTCCCTTACTTGCCTGTCTTTCCGATTCTGCTTCAGGAGAACGCTGGCTGTATCAGGGTCTTTGGGGAATTCAGAATGCCCGATGCAGGAATCGTGCAGTGATCCTACTGTTGGGCAGTTTGGGCAAGTCTTGGTCAAAGTCATGGAAAGAAAAGCAATTGAGTGCTATACAAAGACACTATGTCAACCTGTGGAAGTGCCTGAATCCCAAATCAGAGAGGACAGGAGTGGGCACGTTGGTCGTGTGTGTATACGTTTGATGGCTGTTTAACCCAGTCAATGGCAGACAAGAAAGAAACTTCTTTTCTGTAAAGCTGGTCCTGTATTAGGCACCTCTTGAACCTGGTGCGTGCAGCCCAAATCCTTATTCTTGACTCATAACCTCTGCTGTCCTTTGGAAATACATAATGAACTCTATTTGAGATTTCACAAGTAATAAGTCAGAGATATAAGAACGAGACATTTTAATAGACCCTATTAAATAAAGGGATTACGCTCAGTGTTTCAAACCCTCTCTAGTCCCTTAAGTAGGTGAAGCTACTTTTACATAAAAGAACGTTACAGAAATGAATTCGAACTCTGCATGGCTAGTGAAGGACCCCATGTCAAACTTTTGAGAACACCTAAGTAATGGACTGTGTTCTCAGTGCTGTCTGTACATTGTAGCCTGTGATGGTTTAATGAGGATACAAATGTTAGAGTCCCTCTAGTTTTGTCTGAGACAGTCAGGGATGACATGATATTGAGGTCTTATATCATACTTAGTATTTTGAAAGTGCTTTTCTTCCTCCATCACATATTTTAAAATGTGAAAAGCACAAGTGGAAGTCCATGGTCATTTAACCATCTACCATGACCATTTCAGCATATGTTCCAGGTCACAGTCCCTGTCCTGTGAGACATCATTCCTTCTTTACTGTTGCCACATGTTTCTATTTGGCTGTGTTTTTAAACACTCAGTTCCCATATAGTAGGTTGAGAAAACCATGCAGATTACCCCATGTAAGTGGCCTATTATCTTCTGCACATATCAATCCTTTAATCTTTTTATCTTTCTTGAACTTCACTGAATATCATTTTGTCCCTTCTTCAGATAATCTATGAAAGGTATCCAAGAGTATTTGACAACGATCTATCCCCATTCAAAACCTTCTTAGAAATATCTACACTGGAGGATGAATACAATATGAGAACTATCAGGTAAGTAGTTTTTAACTGATTTTACATGTGCTTTCTTGAGTCTGAATTCGTCTTAGAAGATTTAAATATTATATCAAACTAGGGGTCTGTAACACTACGTAGTTGTGGGTTCTGTCTTACGTAGTTATAGTACCTGGCATTAACAGTGCTATTATCTTTTATACTTTTTACCTGTATGGCTCCTATTGCATACTAAAATGCAATTTTAAGAATATCACCTGTATCAAGCATACTTTTCCTTCCAGGGTTTCAGTTCACAAGCAGCTTTTTTTCTAAAATTGGGTTTTCTACTTGTTCAGATTACAATAGCTGAGGGTGGAAAATATATCATCTAACATGGTAATACAGCCAGTTAAATTGCAGTTTTGGTGACAAGTGTATGATATCCTCTATAGTTACCTACAGTCTTGTTATTGATCTACATTCCATTATGTGCTATTTTGCTTTAGTAAGTAAAAAAGCATTTATGAATTAATCAGAAAGATGACAGTCAAACATGTAATAGGAAAGAAGGGAAAAATAGTGTATGTAAACATAAGCTCTTTGTAACTCCAGATACCACAATATCAGCTGCCCTGTGTGTCTGGCACGGCAAGGGTAAGTGACAGAGTACAATGAAATGTTAAATTAGCCTGTAAGGGGTTCCTAAGGACAGAGGATACATTTTATTTAAAGAAAGTAACATTGTACCTCATGCCAAACTGAGGTAATTTCCTTCCCCCTTCTATACTTCCTAGGTTTCCAGATTTATAACATTTTATGGCATTTGCCAGAGCTCACCTGAAGAAAGCATTACTCAAATAAAATCTAAAGGAAATATTTTTGTTCAGAATCCAGACCCATAAAGAATAACTACTGTATGTTAAAGAAAAAAACCTGTAATTTTACTACTAATTATGCACATAAGCCGAATAAATAGACCACTGTTGCTGTGTTGAATAGAAAATTCACACATTGCTGCTTACAGCAATGCACTGGGGTTGCTTTCTCTATCACTAACCTAATTAAGGGATTTCTTACCATGTAAAGTTTGTCTTTTCTTGGAAGCCAAAGCAGATTGTGTGAAATGGAATATACACATGATGCCATTGACTGGGACAATTATTGTTTTCAGTCTCTGCTTCAGTCAGGATTCAAGAACTCCGCTATTTCTTGTTGGGAATAAAGGGGCTTTAGTTTAATCGAATTTACTTAAAATGTATAATTCAGTAGTTCCAGAAGGATTGTATTTGCAACACTGATACTGATAAATTATTTCAAGCTCAAAAGGCCCAAAATTTAACCAGCAGGAGCTGGACTCAGAAGGACACGTACAAGTGTAAGTGTAGCAGGCAGGTACCTCTTTTAATCACAAAACTGTCATGCAGCTGCTGCTTAAAACTGTAGGAGCATAAATTCCCCCAACAGTTACGTTTCCACCAGTAAAGCTTTTTCAGTGGCTTCATCTGCTGCAGAACCCAGTAAGTCCTGGCAGCGCTGACATACATGCTCGTTAAAGGGGTCAGGGACTTCAGCCCCTTTGCGGAGTGTGACTGGTTATCTCGTGGTGAGCCCTTGCTGGCTCCCTGGCTTCTTGCGTGACATCCCTGGGCACCCGTTTCTCCCACAGCTCCATGCAGGCATGCAGCTTGTGTACATGAATTCTGCCAAGTGGTAAGACAAACACTGGCAAGTGCATTGAGTCCTTTACGTCATATGTCGTGACACTACCAAACAAAGAGTGGAAACTTTCTGCAGTGCTACGCTGTTCAGACTCTCTCAGCCAGCATAAATCCATGCAGTGAAAACTGAAGAACCCAAGAAAGAAGGCTGAGCTTCACTAAGTCCTCCACCCCTCTGTGAAAGATGTAGAACATGATTGGAGTTGGAAATTCTTGGAAATGTGTGAGGATAATGCAACCGCTGTATGACAATAATCACAGAATTTTTTAACCAAGGAAAGAAAGCATGACCTCTGTCTTTCCTTCTTTTTCAATTTGGAGTTACTAGCGAACAAATTCCTCAACTATGTCCTGGTTTCCTGATTCATATTTACAGAAAAGTACACGTGCTCCCATCTATCATCTCTTTTCTGAGTATGCGATATTATCCAAGAATATTTCACAGCAAATTAGAAATCCAGATGAGTCACTGATTTCAACAGTGACACAGATCTGCCCATTTTATGTGTAAGAATGTTTTGTACAAATATTTTACTTGGTTTCATTAATTCTTGAGCTGTGGGTTCCTTGTATTCAGTATGTTGAGGACTCTGAGCAGGTGGATCGCCTGCTGCCTTTGGCTGGGGCTATGAGGTGAGTGTCAGTGATGCTACAGTCACAGGCAAATCATGTCACTCTGAACCAGTTAATGCTGCTTATGCCTGATCGGCTGAGTATTTTCAGTGGTGTATATAGCGTATAAGGTCTGGAATTGCACTTTTATCCAAGAGGAAATGCTGGAGTTAGTATTTTCCTTATGCCATTTTATGAGTATTGAATCTTGGGGTTACATTTTGAAAAAGGTTTTGTGTTCCAATGGTTACAGACAAATGCTTGAGATAGCTTAGGCTGGCATCTCGCAGTTCTGCACCTTTAATGATGTGCAATCTGAGACAAGGAAGTCTCCCCTGAATTTGTCAGTGTTTTTCTGGTCTGTTAATTCATGTACAGCTGATTTGCATGAATAGTAATGCTTAGATCAGCACAAGAGGCACTATAATTTTATTGTAGAGTCCTCCGAGCAATTTATATTAATTTCTTCCCAGAAAATTTATTCTGTGTGCAAAAATGTTGGTCATTTTCAAAAAGGATGGCCTAATGACCAGGCAAACCTTATAAGGTGTGTTTCATGATGAATTAGAGAAATACATTCATTTGTTTAATTAGATGTTAATTTCTTTAAATATATACTGTGCCCATATTTTAAAACTAGTAATGGAACTTGCTGTAACCGTGAGGGTCTGTTGATACAAATGAATCCAGATTTGTAGGGAGAAGTCAGAGCTTCTGTTAGACTAGCTAATATAATATATCAAAAAGGTTTACTTTGTATGCTTTTCCAGCCATGCCAGTTTCTCTGGAAAAAAAAAACAAACAAACATCATCTTATCTTAGAAATCCTAGTAAGGTAAATACAGAAAGTATCAAAAACACACACAAAAGGTGCAAAATAATTTAAAATATAAATGAAAAAAATGGATTTTATTAAATTACTTTTTTTTTCCAAATAATTATTTTACCTGTACACTGCCCTGAAGCCCCCCACCAGAGTATAAAGAATGAATCAAATGGGTGCTCTCTCTCTTATTTCTCTATAGCAGAGAATGAATGTAGATTTTAGTACTAGACTGGCAAGAAGAGAGGCCATAGCAATGCTTCTAGATACTGTGAAATACCCGCTAAAAATGGAATCCAATTTACATGCTTGGAAATGCAGTCTTGCTGAAAAGATTGACCTGTTCCCAGGCAGTAAGTGGTCCCATCACTTGCATCATTGGTACATCTCTGCTCACTTTGTTTTTTTTTATATATCACATGTGTCCTGGTTTGAGGCCTAAACCACGACACACATGTTAGTGTGTTTTGTGTTTTGTGTTTTCTCATTTATATTTTGGGCTTTCATATCAGGCAAGTGAGGCTGCAGGACTGCACAGACTTAATTTGAACTGCTGAGGTAACTGCTGCTTTCTTTTATCTAAAACCTGTTTTATAAAATTTAATATATGCACATCTGTACTGCTTCAGTGAAACTCCTGCTACAGCTAATAAAACTAATTCATTTATGACATTAAAAGTGTTAGAAATTCTATAAATTATGTAAAAGTTATAAATTATATGAATTGCATAAATCACTAATAAGAGAATCCTGTGAAATTTGTTTTCTGTCATGAGATAGTCACACTGAAATCAGCGGGAGAGCACAGCACAGAGATGACGTCTCCTGTGAACAGTCCTCTATGAGCATTACAATAAACTTGAACCCATTTGATTTCACAGGATCTACAGGACCTGAGGTGCTGAGTTCTGTAGGCGGATTTCCGAGTTTTTTGAGGTGCAAGTCCATGGTGCCTAGCCAGCTCCCATGATGTACTGGTTCAAAGAAAAAGCCTGCAAGCTGAGGTCCTCTTTTGCATACTTAAAAACACCATTGTAATGAGAATCTAGCAGATATACAAGTTATTCCTTAAGTGGATATTTAATTATATCCTATTTAATTTTTCACTTGTTCCTTTTACAATTGAAAGGAACTCTTCCTTTCAGAAACCAGATAAGTTCTAGAGATTGAATTTACTTCTCATCACTAAAAATACTCTTATTTCAGGCTAGGACTGAGTTGTCCCGTTTTCACTCTGTGAAGAGGATGCAGCATTTCTGCATATACTATCTATACTTATATTCTGAGCAGGTGGAGTATTTAAGCAAGGTGTGATACTGTTGAAGACTATACATACTGGCTATGCATATATAGGCAACTTCATGCATTCATGGAAATAAAAGAATCCAGCAAACAATATTATTCATTGCTGTTTCAAATCATATGGCTTGGACAATATATTAAAAGATGGCACTCTGCATCAAACAAAAAAGCAGTAACTAAAAGCAGATTGCCAGAATTCACAGCACAGCTCATGGAAGACAGAGAGAGATCGAGTACTTTAAGTTCAGTCTTCATATTTTTATTTCTTTTAAAAAGCAAGATGATTATGTCCAGTTACTTTGAGCCAAATTTTCTGTCTTCACTCCCCAATGAAAAAAACTGTTAAACAGTAAATGAAATTATATTTTCATATACGTGTTTAAGACTCAAGAAACTATTTTTAGGTCAGGCCCTCCTTATTACTAGAAAGACATCTTTCCGGTCCTTCTGGTTGACAGAAAATCAAATCCAGATCTAAACTTCAAGATTTTTTCCTCATGTTCTGTGATCTGCAATAATAATTTTTGAAGTGAAGATTGTTAGAGATGCAGAGGAAGGTACCTCATGTGTTCTGTCTACTTTGGAAAAGTGTACAAGTAGATTTAGCTGGCATAAAACTTTAGGTTATCTGGAAAACCAAGTGTTGCAGCATGTTTCATCCTGCTTGTACCACTGTTGTGATGATTTTTGCTTGTCTAGTCCCCATGTCTGACCTGCAGTGAAGTTCAATAAATTTCAGATTCTTGACAGACTCAGTTAAGTTGCAAAAGATTTAAAAAGCATATGCCTATTGGCTAGCCAATTCCATTGAATAATCCCATGTCTTCATCAAAGAATTTATCTTTTTCAAGCCAAATTTCATTTTGAATCAATTCCAGTGACAGATTTAGTCAGTGACAAAGATGCTGACTTGTCCCCAGAAGGACTTGAGTTTTCACTTGAATTTTTCCTGGA
This sequence comes from Ibidorhyncha struthersii, assembly GCA_013398815.1. Classification (NCBI taxonomy): domain Eukaryota; kingdom Metazoa; phylum Chordata; class Aves; order Charadriiformes; family Charadriidae; genus Ibidorhyncha; species Ibidorhyncha struthersii. The sequence continues at coordinate 126,900 of VZSZ01001225.1, read as the reverse complement.
GTGGAGATAGCACTGTGAATTCAGAGGTTTTTAGATTTCAAAGGGTCAATGGTTGTTGTTTCTTAGGGGAATGTGGAGCCTTTACCCTCCACATCACAGTCCAAAGTTAGCACAACATTGAAACGATAAAAATTTGTAAGGATGCATGAGCTCAGTCAAGTTCCTGTATCACTTCAGATGACTATAATGCAAGAAAGGACAATCACTGCTGGAATTAATTGGCATCTTTGTTTCTTGTCTCAGGAGAGGTCAAAGACTAGTGGTCAAAGACAGGCCAAATCCAAAGATCTTGTGCAGTCCATAGGTAGTGCTTGATTTCTATATTTGGGGAGGTCGGATCTGCAGATAGAAATGATCTGTTATTATGAACTTGCCCATTGTTGATGTTGCTCAGATAGAAGGAAAGGAAAAGGAAAAGTTTCTGCACATTAAATCTACTTCAGCATTTGCCTCTGCTTGAATCACATTGGTTTAGCTGCAGGTAACTCTGATAAAAGGGACTTTTATAATACATTGAAGATATTTAGATTATATGTAAAATACATTTACTTTCAAAATTAGTTACCTTAAATCTATAAAGCATCCTTATTTGGCCATCACTGAAACTGTGCTTTCCTAGAGACTAGAAGCTCCATCCACTCCACTGGCCACATTCCAATTAATTTTAGAGGTTTGGAATAAAACTTCTTATCCTTATCATGTTTGCTCAAAGTTATATTTTGCTTTGATACCGAAGTCCTCCTTTATGCAATATTTAATTTCTACATTAATTTAAACAACTTCAAAGCAATGCTGGAAAAAAAGATAAATGGAGCACCTTATACGAGTCCGGAGTCAGTTTCTAGATATACTATGAACAGGCTTGGGTTATTACGAAATGGAAGAGAAGCATGTTTTATTATTACCCACATCCTATATATTCAAGTTACAGGTAATGGAATATTCTGTAGGGTAAAATACACTTCTTGCTGCTCAGATGAATCAAAATTATTAAGCTTATATTTATCATAAATCAGATTGCATGGATATAAAATAGCAAAAGGTATGTTAAGCCCATTACATATTGCTCGTATTTTTCTGAGACTGAACCTAACCCAGTATCTCAGGTAGCTGTGAGGAAGCAGTAGAAAATTCTGGCTGAAAAGTTATTTTCAAAGTGGAAATCTAATAAATGACTAAATTGACTTCAAGTAGTGCTTTGTTGGGCCAAGCTCTGTTCTCCATTTTAAAGCCTTGCCAAGTTTATGTTGGTGTAATGTGAACCAGGGACCTCCTTCTACCTCAGTTGCATTCTTGCAAACTATTTCAGCCAGTGGAAATGACTCTGCTGGGGTTACACAGATGAAAAGGAGGATAAATTTTTTGGCCTCCTAGAGAGTAAGATATCTAAGTTCAATTAAAAAATGCCCCGATGACCAGAAAGTTAATTCTAGCGCTGCAGTGAGTCTCAGGTTCTCAATAGGTTCCACTCGTAAAATAATTATGATGGATAAAAGCATTGCAAATACTACAGATTGTAGGCATCAACGGGTGTAACTCTTGTGACTTCAATGCAGATATCACATCAGCATTAAGTATGGCTCTCTGCATGCCAGGTTTACTGGACTAACATTTTAAATATTAACTGTGAGCAGTGACAATTTTAGTCTTCTCTTTCACTTTGATTTTGCTGAAGAAACTAAATATTACATGACTGTGAGATATTCAAATTAAAAACAGAATAGAAAAAAAAAATTTTGCTACTGAACGTTGTTTGTGCAGCTCAAAAGTAGGATACTAAGTTGTCTCTTCCCTTGAAAAAAACTGGGGAAAAAAACAGGTCTGACTACCTCTATATTAATATGAATATATTGTGCGTGTGCTCAAGAATGACCATAAGGTCTTAAAATGTTGCAGGAACTGCAAAAAGGTTTGGACAAATGATAAACAACTGAGGAAGTGATTTATTCTGGGGACTTTGGTTAAAAGGGAATTTCAGTGAAGTGGAAGGATGGGAGTTTAATAAATGCACAGGCTGTATACACATATACATCCACAAATATATGTCATTGAAGGGAAAATGATGAGATACTGAAAACTGATGTGTGTTTTTAACCTTCTCCCATTCCATTCCGTTGCATTCCATTCCAGCGGTTTTGCTTTCTAAGAGGCATGTTTGCACATCTGGTTGAAGGAGAGAGATTAGGCTGAAAGGACACCTCTCTAACCATGACTGAGAGAAGAAAAACCAGAACACATTTCAAAACCATACTGAATAGATTAGCCATATGGTTTCAGTGCATTTCATTTGTTTTTGCAGACAGAAAACAAAAAACTTCTTTTACAGGCCAACATTCAGCTCCAGGATTTAGAGACTGTAAGTGCAGAAATATCAAGACATGACAAAATACAGAGTATTTGAGCTGGGTAGAATAGTCAGAACATGCTTGTTCACCGTAGCGCACCTGGCACTTTAGATTCATTATTAATTTCCCTTCGCTATTCTTCCTTGTCGTAATAGCTGTTTTCCAAGATATCAGACTCTGTCCCTGTTACATTTGACACGGTACGCATGCATATAGCAATGTTACAGTGGGACGGCGACTCTTTCGACATAATCTGTTATTGTCTTTAACATACTCACTGTAAACAGTACTTTGGAATGTCTTTAGAGTGCTGAAGCATAAGATGATAATTCAACTTTTCTTACTGATTCTGTCAAGTGATAACATTTGGTTAATCTATGGCCAAAATATGAATAGTATTATGAACGCTGTTTTGCACAAAATCCTTGGAAGAGGGGATGGGGAACAGAGAGACAGCAGCATAAGCGGGTAAAGTGCTACTGAATCATGACTATCTAGGAACTCAAAGGAAGCCAAGGACCATTCTGAGCAGTGAAGGGATGTTTTGTGCTCTGAGTGTATTCTTACACTCCACCTCACTCCTTTCCTTTATGATTCTTCTTATGTGGGCTTGTTGCATCTTACATAAAAGTTTGCTGTAAACTGGGGTACGGAATGTATCTTCCTGTGTGCTTCCTCAGTTAAAATACTTAGTAAAAATAAACAAGTTCTGCCTACAGAGAAAAGCATATAGCTGTATAGGAAGGGCCAGAGTGAAACAGCGAAGCTATCCCTGTTCACACTCTGGACAGGTTCTCTTTCAGATCGCGATCTAAACTCCATGATTCACAGCTTGGTCTGTGTTGGCTGGTGGCAGCCAACGGTCTAAAAGACAGGGTCATGGTAAGGAGAGGATCCTCCCAGGAAAGCCAGTAAAGCAATCCTGCTGCTGCCACCTTCCTGCCTTGTTATGGGAAGGAGTAGGTAATGTAGATGTGGCTTCCCCATTGCCGTAGTGGTTGAAGACACACTATCCATCATCCTCATGTCTGTCATGATGTTTCAGGTTTACTATTTTGGCTTAGGAATACCAAGTGATGGTGTTTGCTTTTGGAAAAGTCAGCATAGTTTTCAATGAATGTCAGAAATTCCTGCTTTCTAAAATCACTCCCAATATTAAAACCAACTACTGCCTCTTGGAAGCTAAATCCTACCCAGTATAATGTGGCCTTCTGCGACTTAAAAGTTTTGAAAGAACCGCATGCTGGTCAGGGTGGTGCTAAAAGCACAGCCTGAATTTAGGCTGTGGTTTTCATTTGTGTCCCTCAACCATGAGGACATTGTTTTCTTTAAACATCAAGAAAGAAGAAAAAAAAAGTTAATTGCTGCAGTTTTACTGCTAGCTTGAGATGTTGCATCCCCGACATCATGAGGCCCTGCACCATAGCATGCACTGGAAGTTTTCTAGGGATTGTAAATGCACTGCTTCCTGAACATTGTAGGCAGAAGTCTATTTGGGGGTAAAATATTAGTGTTATTGTCATTTTAGTTGTTTAGCAGCCTATTAAACTGCAGGGTAGTTGTCACCTATTTCCTAGTGGACACAGACATCCTTCTTAGTACTATTATTTTTGGAAACATCTGTTAAATTTAATGGTAACTGGCAGTCTCAGAAGATGCCAAGGAAGAAATGATGGTAGACATGTAATTGTAGTTTCATCCTTAGGTCATGACTGTTTGAAATCTGGAATTACAGTGGTTTTTTCAAAAGATTTAATGTCATGATTTAAATAACTTGTAGATGCGCTTTAATATTTGCCATTTTTATATTGTGTGTGATCAGTTTGCAATTTTCATGAAGTAATCAAACATGACTTTGGAATAATACTTGACTTTAGTTTACTTTCTAGTAATCCATTAATTGCGTTTGATATTTAAAATTCAGACTGTTTTGATTGCATACACATGAAGTTAGGCATATTTTAATTACCATCCGCATGTGTTAGCAAAATTGTCCTGATGTGCTCTCTTAACCTCCTGTCTCCCAGATAATCTGAATAGGACTTAAACAATTGGAGTAAGCAGTTGCTTTGGAACATTTCACCCACAGAAAAGTAAGATTTATAGAATCCTTTTTTGTCACAGAAATTGGATACTTCATGTGTCTTGCCTGGTAATTTCTGTCCCGTATCGGAATTAGCTCCAATACCTTTCGTTTCTGTTTCGAGAAATGCATGAGCTTGTTACTGAAAAGTTGTGGGTGGTTTGTAAATTTCTTCTTTTAAGCAAATCTGTGAGACAATCAATCAACTACTGCATACTGCCAAAAGTCTCACAATTCAGCACTCAAACAACACTTTATTCATACAGAGCCCTTCTGTGCTCTATAGGTGACAGTGCCTGAGGAGGTACACTAAGGGAAACAGAAGGCTCCCTTCCTCATCTCTAACATGTTTGGCTGCAGACACTCCTAGGTAAGATGCCTTAAAATGGTGTGAGACATAGTGTGGCAGTTGTGTATTTTTATGTAAGACTGTTTATTTTTAAAGCTAAATGAAAGGCGGTAAAGGTTTCCTGTATTCCATAAATACAGCTAGGTCACTGGATAGTATAACCTTGTGGTTGTCGAAGAGGAAATTCCATATAACTTTATGTGATTATTAGACTCTGTCTCTCAGCTTGTTTTCATCATCTCCTGAAAGGCTGTTATGAGAAAAGTGAAAGGTTAAAGAGAAGTTAGGTCTCAGTCCTGGGATGTGCTGAATGCTTCATGTATCCCTCCTTCCTCTGGAGAAGTTAATGGAAAGTAAAGTTCAGCTTTTCACAGCAGATGCCTTGCACCTCTGAAGATCAGCAGCATCTGCAGCAGCAATGTTTCACTCCACTCCTTGTGGTCCTCATGAAATGGTGAAAAGAAGTTGAGATACAGTCTCATAACTGGAGATACATTAAGAAATAGATGAAAGACCTCCACTGACCGCTAAGGTGCTAAGGGAAATGGTTTGGGTGATTCAGCATCAAGCACTCTTCTCTAAATAAATATAAGCCAACATCCCAGCAGAGAATATCAGGGCAAGGATCTGCAAGCAGGACTGCATTTTAGGTAGAAGTATCAGTGAATATCCTTATCAGTGGGAACAAATGAAGATCTGGTGGTTAGTTTTTGAAAATAAGTGAGTCTTAACCTCAATACACTGCCTGAAGGCTCATCTAGGAAGAGTAATTCTGTGTCATAAACTGCCCCTCCAGGTTTATTTGGAATAGACACAGTATTTTTCATGCCTCATTCTCCCCATGACTGGGGCTGCAGTTTTTATCTTGATAGTTTTATTTTGAAGCAGGTGTCAGGATTCTATCTGTAGATTATGTTTAGCAATTGGGGGAAATTTTCACATCAGTGAAGTCGAGGGAAGTTCTGCCACAAAAATGTAGTTGGTCCAGATTTTATTCTAACTGTTCTGAATGTCTTAACATTGACTCAGCTTCTTTTTATAAGAGTGAATGAAAAACATTAAATCTATGTGGGAGTTTAGTCTATTTCCAGCACTGCCATAAAATGACTTGGATAAATATTCAACAAAATGGATTTTGTAGGTACTCTGCATTCAGATAATTGACAGTCAATCTGTTCTGCCTGTCAGTTATTTCAATGTGTATCTGTAACATTTTTTTGGTGGTGTTTAGCATTATGCTTTTAGTAAAATAATATATAAACTGTCATACATGAGAGGAATTACAAGCAGCTTTCCTTTCCAATGAAATATGCAGATTATACACTCGTGTACATATAACGAATTTGAATTTATCCAACTGTCTACTGCCAAGATCCTATTGGTCTTGCTGACATTCCTGCTAATGCTATCCCTGCAATTCATTTCAGTTCAGAATAATTCAATAATGTCGGCTTGACAACAAGATGATTTTCACTGAGTGTTGAAGAATGAAAAGGTTTCTCTCTTCCTTTGTCCCTTCAGAATACCAAACTGACAATGCAGGTGGATCTTCTCTCCTCTCTGTTGGAAGTGGGTTCACTACTATCTCTAACAAATGCAGCAGTTCTAGACAGCAGGATGGGAACACCAAAAGGACACCGTCACTCTGGGTTAAGGTAAACAAAGCTTTAGGGAGGTGATTTGAAATATAATGAGCGGAGGTAATCATGCCTCTTTTTTTCTGTATTAAGGGCTGTAGTCCATTCCTTGCTTTTAAAGATCTTAGATTCAGTATACAGTAGGGGAAAACATCTACATTTTCGGTAGCAGACTTTCATTTAATCCATAAACTTTGTGTTACTACTGTGTTCCGAGGGAGACAAAAATGGAGAGCAATTGCCCAAACTTTTCAAAGACCAGAAAACACAGGACAGGTCAATTGAACTCATTTGGATGCGAATCCCTTTCCATTTTACAAGTAAATAACTGGGCATATTCAAAATAATAATCTGTCACACACACACCCCCAAACCCTAAACAATTAATTTTATGAGCTAAATTTTATACCAGATGTTTTAAAACCCATGAGCATTAATTCAGGGAGGATCTGGATTTCTCTGAGGAATTTGACTCCTATATGCTGTTTAAAAATGGAAAATATCTTTTGCTTGTCTGTTAGGTTTTGCAACATTAGCCAAAAACTCCCTAATAATTTACATAACACAAACAAAAAGTGAGATTGTGACATGGGAAGACCAACATTTCTCTGCTCTACAAGACAAAAATAGTTTTTACTGAAAATACATTTAAATTATATACTAACAGAGCTTGTAGCTGGGATTTCACTTCAAAACTTATCTGTACAGAGCACATTATACTTAGGGAAGTGACTTGAAATAAATATACTATGGTTACCATTAAATGTTCCCATTTGCCAACAGTTACCACATAAAACATCTGAGATCACAACTGTTTCCCCTGCAATTAGAACAGGATATATGTTTGTGGTAATTTTGTGGTAACCAATGAGAATGTTCTTTGTGTGTAATTTCCACAGTACTTGGGCACACAGATTGGAAGAAACAAAACAAGAGAGGAACCAAGCTTAAGATTTGATTGGAATAAAAGTCATCATACCGAAAAGCTAACCTGTACATTTAGTAGATCTCTGACAAAAATACAGAGATGAAGAAACATTTTACCCTTAGCTATTCAGCTAAACTTCTATTTTGTGTAGTTAGAAATGGATATATTTGAGCAATAGAAAATGAGAAGGTAAACTATGAAAAACACTAGTGGACAAGTCACACACCCTGTAAACCCAAGAGATGCTGCCAGGAGTCATATGCACTGTGGTATTACGTCCCCCGTCGTTAAAAGTACATCAAGTAGGTCCATTAAAGAGATACCCAGTAACTGCAGAGTGTGTCTACCCCTACTTCACCGTGAGTGAAGTGACTCTATCCCATCACATTTAACTGTGATTCTCATGTGCTCTCAGCAAACACCGGTGTTCTTAGTGGCTGCATTTATCACAAGAAACAGCTCTTCTCTCTGCATGAATTTCTTTGACTCAAAATATTGCTTTAGGCAATGAGCTGCTCTTTCCAGGTTACACTCTCATAAGGAAATGAAAAACAGCTCATGTTGTAATGAGAACAGGTTTCTGATGTTTTCGTCTTACGGTGTCCCAGAAATACCAGGAAATCAGCCACTTCAGAGGTAGCTACAGATGAAAAAACAGGGAAAAATGTTTAGTCCAAGGGGTGAGTAAATCTTCATTGAATCTCAACCAATTCAACAGCTCTTCAGTCTTTCTTCTTGTCTCCCATGATTCCCCTGAGATTTCAGATGATTCTAAGATTTATTTCCCATCAGTACAATCTTAACAGACGTGCTGCATCAAATTGTCAGTCCAAATCATACCAATTACAAGAAATTCTTTTTATTTGCAATTTTGCTCTGAATTGAACATAAATATATAAAAGAAAAAGTACAAAAGAGCAAAGCCATATAATTACATGACAAACAATTACCCCATCATATATAAACAACACAAAACATCTTTTGGGCTAAATGTATTGGACTCTCACAGAATGAAAAAAATATGTATGGCTACCAGATTCCACTCTGGGTCTAAAGGACTTGATCACCACTAAATTCAGTATTATAGGTCTGAATTGTTCCTTTTTTTTATATAGAAATTTTCTTCCCTTACACAAAACCCAGCCGTTTGGGTAAAAGACTATACAGATCCTCTGTACTCAGTCAGATACTGTGCTAGCTTTGGTCCTGTTGAGGCAGTGACACAACTAAATATATAAAGTGACACTATTCACACTAGATGCTCCTGTTATTACTGCGAGGTGTGTTTTGAGGAGCCCACACACTTCTGCCGAGGCATAACAAGGTGGGCAGCTGAAGCTGTACTGAGTATGTACGCGCTTCCAGCACTGCGCTTTGGTTAGGAATGCTGTCTTGTACTGAATTGTTCCATCAGACATTTTTAAGATCTCACTAAAGGAAAGCTTTATGGCTGGAATAACCTTGGAAGGAGTCTGACAATTTTACTAGCTTACGTTCTGAAGTGTTGGCTCTTTCTAAAGTTCAGTCACTTTTGGTAGGTGTATAAGAACAGATGAACAGACTGTATAGACTGATACTCAGCTATGATTATCTCCTAGTGATTTTTTTTGTGTCATATCCTGGAGAAGTGCACCAGAGTCTTTCACTCTAGATGGTTGCAGAATATTATATAAACATAAATGAATACAGCCTGGAAGCCATATGGATTAAGTTTCATGAGTCATATTATTTGGCAGATCTCCACTGGGTCTAAGACCTCCAGACAGCTTTTGTTCAAACCAATAACAGAACTATAACTGCTGTTAAATATCAGATTTATTTTCACCAATAGATTTATTATTCTTGCATGCCGAAGTTTTCTATTTATCTCCCAGCAGGACAAAATACATAGGAATGAAATAACCACTCCCTTAACTCTAGTGCCAAGGAGTACAATGTATATGTCCAACAAAGTGGCACCCTGCCTCTCTACAGGTCTGCTGGATTATTTTACAGTGTTCCCTGCTTTTACTGAAGATTAGCCACATGTGTGTCATTAATTTCACATAGCTTTAAACATAGGTGTCCCGACAGTTCATACTGCTATTCAGGATTTGTACTCCTTTTAGGAAATTCAACACAAAAGGGAAATCTTTGGGTTGAAAGTATTGTTTTAACCTTAAAAATCATCTTTGTAAAAATAACATTGTATGATCTGAATCCATGTTTCAATATTTTGCATACGATGTTTTCTCAGTATATATGTAAAAATCATCATCCCTAAGGAAAAATGGATATGGCTAAACTTTCCTTTGGTGATTGTTAGCAGGCAATATTCCAGATCAGATTCCTTGCACATATTACACTTACATCAGGCCAAATATAGTTAAGTGAGCCTTTGAATACTTTGGAAAGAGCATGAAATTAATCTCTTCTGTAGTATTGTTGAAAGACATCATAACAATGTGACGTGTAAAAACACATACCAGAGTTTTCATAAAACTCACTCTGTCTTTAAAATCCACTGCAAAACACCTCTATGCTATTTGACATGTCTTTTCAGTGTTTGCTTCTGGCAATTTCAAACAAAGTACAAGAGACTTTAAAAAGAATATGTCCTCTTACTCAAAGTAATAAACAAAAATAAGTAAAAATGTGTCTGCTCTCCGAATAACCCATGGAACATACATGATTTACTCTTCTAGTGTAGCAGTTGTGAGCCCTGTCAAGTAAGTCAACACAACAAAAATATAAAAGTACAAAAAATTCTCCACTTATTTCTCATCCCGATATGTACAGGATTTATTCATTTCTGCGGGCATGACTTACAAATTTAAGAGAAAACCCTCCAACGATCCTGTCCTGAATTGATTCATTGCTTGATTTCTGGTGGATAGATGTTTCTTTCAAGAAATTCAACTGCAAAATACATGCTTCCTAGTAAAACAGTTTGGACACGTGTGTAGAATATAACAGCATGTTGAATTAAAAAAAAACATTTGGACAGACCTCTTAAGTACAAACCTAGTTATGGCATCAATGTGGTGATAGTGAGTGATCTGTAAAAGTATCCTTATTCGCTCTATTATTTAAAAAATATTTCAAATAATTTCTTGAACGTGAAAGGGCAAACCTCGGTACTTAGCCCAGAAAAGTGGGCTGCAGAACTCAAAGTACTTCAGGGCCTTCTCAATGGTTGTCTGCAACAGGATGAGATCACTTTCTCTGAGCAGCCCAGTGCATCAGAGAGAGATCCATACTATGAAAAGAAACTCACGTATATTCCAGGAGTTTCTCCGTGGTTCTTGCTGTAAAGAGAAACTAAGGTTGTAAGTTTCCACTTCAGTCCCTCTAAAGCAGAATAATGTGCATCCTTTTTGGTTAGACATTTAAGATTTCTGCTCTCCAGAAAAGCCCCCACTAGAATTGTGTTGGAGCATGGTAATCATCTGACAGGTTGCGTCCTTTGCATTTTGTGGGTGTCTGACACAGTTGCTGCTGTCTAATCATCTTCTGTAAAGAAAATTTCAATTAAGTTTTACAAAGCCTTTGTAAAATCATAGTTGGAAGAGGATGCAAATGTACCTTCCAGAAGTAAAAGTTCCACAATCAAAACTTGGAGTAAATTGTTTTATTATCTGTTTTTCCTTTAAAACTTATTGAATACATTACTACCAATGTTTGGTCAGAAAGAATAGCTAACTGCAAAACTATCTTTTTATTTTCAAGGAAGTATGGTTTTATATGAAGATGATAAACATACATCTGGGCCTTCACTTATAAGTAATTTAATGTAACCAGAATGACTGCTGCCTTGAAATGCAATCTGAGAAAGACGTTGTGTCAAAACCCGTGGTTTGTCTCATGAAGAATACATTACCTTCTTGTTTAAATCGAAACCCATATTTTGAGTCTTTTTCTGTTCACATGTTCTGCCTGACATTCTGAATATTTCTTTACACATCTTAAATTGACATGGTTCAGTTGGTATGAAGCTAAAACTACAGTACACTCCCCGTGGACTCTGCAATACTGCTGGGTATAACCTGACAAATATAGTTGGAGTTATGTCCCACCTTTTGCTGTTCAAGGAAAATTTCTGGATCCACTCATGCTCTCTTTACCTTCCTCCACATGATTATCAACCACTGGAACAGACTTCTTCTGACCCCTAAGTACTGAATCTGTCTCATACAGCTCCTAAGGGGCATACAGTGCTTTCTTTTGGGTCCTCTGGGTCCTTCCTGGGGAGCCAGGGGTTACGTTGCTATCTGTTGTTTGCCCTCATGGTCAAAGAATGCGGGTCCAGCCAGGTTTGCAGATAAAAGTAGACTCTTTTATTTGACCAACTGTTACAGCTGGGTAAAGCAAACAGGCTTTCAAGTGGCTAAATTCTTCTTCAGGCTAGAGACAAGTTTGTCCATCTTTTCTAGCTATTTGTCAAAAGATATTATTTCTAACTGCAAATTTTGAGTGATCTTGATGTGAAGCACTTGAAAAGGTTTCACACTCACTACACTTGGAATACCTTGTTTTACTGGCTACCTTAAATCACAGTGAACTAAAATTAAAATGTAAACAAAAGCATTCATTTATAATGTCCAAAACATACACGCAGTTGTCAATTTTCATAAGAAGGGGGAAAAAACAGAAGAAAAGCTATATTTAACCTGCTTCCATGAAATTAAAATTTGGCATGCTTTACTCTTCAAGTGGTAATTTCAACAAAGACCCTCTTTAGGTAGAATGTGTTACAACTATTGATTTTAAAATGCTGGTAAGGATCTAGTCAGTATAATGTTTTGCTTGACATTTCTTTTCCTCAAAAGCCCATTAACTTCTAGAATTAACTTATTTGAAGATAATAATCTCATTCCTATGGCTAAAATAATGCAATACAACACAAAATAGCTGTCAAACTACACTGTGTTTCTTAGTCCTGTTTTTGTAAAAGATCTGGGAACATGCAATTAGTGAGCTTCTAGAATTGATATAGGTCAGGGTGGTCATAAATTATTGGTGATTGAATCCTGATCAATATATCACCAGAACGTTACAGTGAAAGCCTCAGGGAATGCAATCAGTTTGCTTATGTTGCCGAGTCACAATCTTCAGGCCAGTATATTTCTTATAACATCAAGACTGGCTGACCGCTTTGGTCCAGATTGTGTGTGAAAGCCAACAAAAAGGAACTTTCATAATGTGGTCCAGGAAGCAAAAAACCCAAACCCAAACCACAACAAACTAACAAACTAACAAAAATAAAGGCAGAATGTACAAACCTACTAGAAAGAGGACAATGCTCACCTTCTTATATCCTGTCTCTCAGCTCATGCTACTTGTAAATGTTAAGGAAAAGATGTTATTTTACAGAAATGTCTGATCTCTCCTTCCATGGCCACTGTTTTGTTTTTGCACTCTTCTTGATCTCACATATACCAGCCTGTGCAGCCCAGAGCAGATTAGCAGGAACATGTGTGGTAAAGGACATGCATAATTTTCAAGGATTCCAACACAGGCAACAGCACTGACTGTAATGCTGAAAGATTTAATTCATGCAACCTATTAGATTAATAAAAATATTTTTATATAGTGCATATGAAATAGGAATATTTTCTGTGCATTGCAGCTGTAAATACCTTTTCCCTTTACCAAGCCCTAGACAGCATGATTCAGTAGAAGGTGAATAGAGTTAATTGCTTCTAGTTTTCTAATCATTGCCCAGTCTCCGTGGTCTATCTATTCATTCTGAATGCAAAGCCAAACCCAACTCTTGGCTTGAAATTCCCCAAAACTTGATAGTGTCAAACTTGTTTTTCTTGTCAGGCTTATCTGCAATTTTGTTCTCATATACCTGTATTCTAAACTTTCTTTTTTTTTTTTTGTGCAACCAGGCAGGTACTTTGAGAGGTGTTTAACAGGCAATGCCAGAAGAAGCAAACCACAGTGTTCATTTGTTCTATGTTCAGTGGCGTAAACCTTCAATTAGAGGCTAATAAACTGTTACCTTATATAGGGCATCTTTAAATACTTGGTGTTTACAACACAGCACTTGTATGTTTATGTAAACAGAGTTTTATTATGGAGCTCTATGCACCTTATGGCAGGCAGTGTTATAGGTTAATATGGTAGAAGTAAAAAGGAATTCAACAGTGTGTCCTTGTTTCTGGTGACAATAGCAGCTTCAGATTTCAGGATTATGGACTTCATTCTGAGAAATACTGAGAACCATCCTAATCAAAAATCTTGCTAAAATGCATGGCTAATCAACACTTACTAGCTTGAAGCCAGTTGCAAGAAGCCAAGATTATTCCTGAAGTTTTTTACTTCTGCTGAAGTGAAAAGTAGATTCATTGTAGCATAAAGGCTTTTGGACTGATTTTTAGCTTAGGATTTCCATTTCTCACTTCCCATCGGCATCTCTGGAAGTACAGTAAGGCACAAAGACATAAAGTGGGGCCCCTAAAGGGACCACCTTGATGCTCCTGGGTATCCATAGATATTGTTCTTTGTTCTGTAGCTTGAATAAAAATAAGAAGAATGTGATCTCATTGTGGCTGAACAGGTACTGCCTATGCTAAAACTCCTTTGTTTAATCTAGCCACAAAAGCACTCAGAGGAACTATGTACTTCAGAGCTCAAAGTGCTTTAATGGTGTGGGCTGTAAATTGATAGAAAACATTCGTAAGTATGTGTTTTCCTTCCTTCTTCTTACTAATTGCCTTTTTAAAATTGCAGTGGTGGGTTTTGCTAATGTACCTTTTGCATCTATGTACCTCTATGGGCATTTTGAGGGGCTGAGATTGTTTTAAACAATTGCCATTCAAAAATCACTTGAAAGGTTAGATCCTTGCAAAAGGCTTCATCTTAAAAACAGTTTTAAAACCAGAAAAATAATATCACTTCATAGCAATAATTCATGTTTTAAAATGCAAGCCATTTCTAGTCATTGAACACACGAGAAAATTATAATCTTTAACTACTTTAACTAAGTCATTCCTTCCTGCCCTCTTTCCTTCCTTTCTCATATTTTGGAAACCAACTAACATTCTTCCTAAAAAAATTACCTAAGAACTGTTCTTGGCTAGCCATTGTGTGTGCCGAGGTTTTGATACTGAGAGCATGTTAATGGCCAAATTATAAACACTTGAGAATTTGAATTCAAAAGACAAACATTAGCAGACCCTTAACTGCAGTAGCGCAAACCAAGATGCTATAAATTATGGGGTGGCGGTGTTAAAAGCACTGGCTTCCTGGTATCTGGCACCCAAAACCTTTTCATTTGGGTATATATCGGGCTGCAGAGAGGTTGCCACTTGCCACTTGGCCAGTATTCAGCTGGCAGCGATGTTTGTTTAAAGTTCAGGCCAATCGATGGCTCAGGCCTGCAACGGAATATTTTGTTGTTATGCCATGAGAAATATTTACCCTTCTCTGTTTTTTTCTCCTTCCTTCGTCATTCACTCCCCTACCTAGGATTTCTATGTGAGACAATACTTGCCAAGTTTTGCAGCTATATGTATGAACAATTCTGGCACAGTATTTTAATGAGCTAATTTCTGTTTTTATAAATGTACATGCAGTCAGGATAGTTTCATAGATTTCTCATGGATCACGGGCATGTGCTTGTGGTGTGCCGTCCTTTGCATGAGCGCATGCTGTGTTTGATGCCAGGGTCAAAAGGCAGCTTTGAACACAGGCTTCTCAAAAACCTTACAGTTGCAGACTTCATGAAGCTGAAATTGTCGGTAAAAGGAATTTTTATGTCCTCTGACGACCAACAGCTACAAGGTGACACAGCTCTGTTTGTCTGTGCCTTATACAACTGTGACACGGTGCAGGAAGTTTAGCATCACTGCTCCCACATGCT
This sequence comes from Ibidorhyncha struthersii, assembly GCA_013398815.1. NCBI lineage: Eukaryota > Metazoa > Chordata > Aves > Charadriiformes > Charadriidae > Ibidorhyncha > Ibidorhyncha struthersii. Next base: position 111,709 of record VZSZ01001225.1, on the reverse strand, counting down.
GTTGCTGGCTATGGGAGCAGTAAAGCTTTTGGATACAGTCAGCAAAATCAAGCATGTGGCTTTTAGCATGTTCTTTCCAAAAAAGTAAACAATGCTCTATGCTCTATGCTTAGCTCTGCCTCAGGTGAACTTTCACGTATGTGAAGTGATTGTCTGCATGCTGAACGGAAATGCATCATACTTAGCATGGTTGTTTGCTGGTCTGATATAGTTTTGCTGCTTATTACTAAGGGACACACTCTTCATATTCATTGAACTGAACCACACAAAAAGAACCTGAAGCAGGGGATGCTAGATTATGCCATAAACAACTTAGACAATGCTCTTGTTCCTATTTATTCCTTCCATTGTATTTAAACTGTAAGAAAACAGTTGTATTGCTCCTTTCTAGTGAAGAAAAAAAACCCAACTCTCATCATTTCTAGGATGCTGAAGCCCTTTCCTGAAGAAATGTCTCACATTGCCACTGGCAGGTGCCATTCTGCCTTCTTAGAGCTGGATGAAAATATTCCACCAGGCAGAGATCATGTCTAAGGTAAGATTCTTCTCCACAAAGGGTTTGGATGTGGTGCCTTAATAGTAGTTTCAAGATCAAGTGTTAAACAGAACTTCTCATGAGCAATGTGCTGTGATGTATCAGCAGCTCTTTCCTGGGACTGACGCTGAAACCATTCATGAGTAAGAACTGAGTATGGCCAATGCAAAATGAAGTCTCTTTTGGAGCCCTCCAAAGAGATAAAGGGAGAATCAATTTTTTACTCTGCATTTGACCATAGACCCTCACCCACTGCTTTTTTATTTGCAAGTATGCTGGGCAAAATAGCTTGGAGTATGTGAGAAAAATAGCTGGTTTTTAAGAGATTTGTATTTGTTGTCTCACTGCACTGCCTGAGGTCAGACTAGCTCTCGGTGAAGACTAATTTCACTAGATTAGGCTTCACTGTTCTTCCTAGGCTTTACACATGTTCATACAACTGCACCTTTGCCCTGTGGAAGGACAAAAATATCTACCACAGAAATAACACAGAACGTGGTTAGACAAAGCCAATGGATATGCTGCATGATTACTCTGCAAAATGCTCTCTCTGTTAATTTGAGGGGGAACAAACACAGTTAGTACTAATACAGTTAACAAACCTGAACAGTCAAGAACACTAACCCCTGAGGCATTCTGTGCTTAATCCTAGCATGCCTCTCTGATAAAACATGTAACTTGCTCCCCATTGTTGAGAGATTATTTGTTAGGAGTCCACTGCCTGTGTGCATAAAGTCTTCCTCCAGCTGAAGTCTTATTTACTTATTTGTAACACCATCTTGTTGGCCTGAATATAATCAACTGTTGTGTTGTCAGATTGCAGTGCTTTAAATAAGGATGCATGAAATTGATTAAAAAGTCAGTTACTGAAAGGGCAACAAGTTGCACAACAGAGTAACTTTGAAGAGTTGAAGACAGTAACTTCTTAAACTGCTCAAATGTCATCTTCTGGAGCACATCTGGACTCCATCCATATAAACAGTAGTCTGATGAAAAGCCCTGTTGCAGGAATAGCCTGTGTCCTTAATTTGAGGGCTAGTAAAGGCCACAAAGAATTAAGTGTGATAAGCAGTTGCACTCTACACAGTCCCATGAGGAGCTGTAAAAGTAGTAGGTCAGATCTAATTCCTCGCTCCAGCACATAATAGATTACCTCCTGTTGGTTTTGAAGTTTTTTGTTTTCAAAATTAGTGAGGTGCAGAACTAAAACTGTAGTCTTTCACTAGGAAAGACTTAAAGCTAAATCTTTTTATAAGAATAGTGTGGGAACATACCAGATAACCTTACATGTAAGGAATATCAGCTATTACTCTGTTCATTATTTGTAGTACATGCTATTCTTAGCATGTGGACAAAAAATTTGGTAAACAGCCAGAGGGAATTCAATAATGACCCTTGTACATGATATATTCATAGAATCATAGAATGGTTTGGGTTGGAAGGGATTTTAAAGATCACCTAGTTCCAAAGCCCTGGCCATAGGCAGGGACATCTGCTACATCTGGTTGCTCAAAACCCCATCCTTCCAGGGACAGGGCATCCACAACTTCTCTGGGCAACCTGTTCCAGTGTCTCACCACCCTCACAGTCAAGAATTTCTTCCTGATATCTAATCTAAATCTACCCTCTTCCAGATTAAAACTGTTACCCCTCGTCCTATCGCTACACTCCCTGATCAAGAGTCCTTTCCCATCCTTCCTGTAGGCCCCCTTTGAATACTGGAAAGCTGCTATAAGGTCTCCCCAGAGCCTTCTCTTCTCCAGGCTGAACAACCCCAACTCTCTCAACCTGTCCTCATAGGAGAGGTGCTCCAGCCCTCTGATCATCTTCGTGGCCCTCCTCTGGACTCACTCCTATGGGTCCATGTTGTTTTTATGCTGGGGACTCCAAAGCTGGACGCAGTACTTGAGGTGGGGTTTCACGAGTTTGGAGCAGAGGGGGAGAATCACCTCCGTTGACCTGCTGGCCATGCTTCTTTTGATGCAGCCCAGGATATGGTTGGCTTTCTGGGCTGCGAATGCACATTTCCGGCTCATGTTGAGCTTCTTATCCACCAACATCCCCAAGTCCTTCTCCTCAGGGCTGCCCTCAATCCATTCTCCGCCCAGCCTGTATTTGTGCTGTCACAGGGCAAGCAACCAGTGCTACTTGATGAAGTAAAGCAAAACAAATTTAGACTGCTTATAAGGAAAACATTACTTAATTGCAGCAATCTATTAGACTATGGAATAGCTTCCCGAGGGGAAAACAGGAAGCTTATTGTCTGAGTCATTTAAAAAGAACTTCCATAATGGCCTGGAAAATATAGTGTAGAAACAATAACATTTTGGCAGCTGATGGAGCATATTGCTTAATGTGTCTTTCTCTTCACAAATATCTATGCTTTTATAATTTTGAGCCAGATTCTAAAACTGAAGGTTAATATCCTCAACCACAAAGACCTGTAAATTTTATCTCAGTCTGATTCCAGTTTAGAACTGGACTCTGAAATTAGGAAGCTCAGAAGTAGAGCAGGGTGCATCTTACACAGGAAAGCCCAAAGCCAATTTTTAATTTGAAAACATGAATCAGGTTCTTCTCTAGTAGAAGTTATATTTTGCAAGCTTTTAAGGACCTGAATTGATTCAAAAATGGGTTGGGGGTGAAGTTAGAGTTTTATGAATTCAGGTGAAAATTTGCAAAACGCAGATAAAACCTGATTTGACAGTACTGGCTGAACTCCACTTTTACCCTTTGATTTTGCTAAAAGTCAAGCCAAGGGGATAAAAATACAGATGGTCCAAAACTAGAACATACACAAAGAGGCTTGAAAAGAAAACATATTGCATCTGATCAGATGCACCCGATACTTGTATATAAACAGTACTATGGTTCCTTCTTACCAGTAACTATGGACACAGAGGTAAGAAAATATTCAGAGAACTGAAGCATAATGCAAAACTCAAGCAGAGTTCATAAAAAGCCCTGGCAGTCTGATTACTTTTGCTCTCTACAGCATTTTTGTTCATCAGTTTTTTTCCTGGTGATATCAGCAGCATAAAGAATGGAACTTGAACAAAGTAACTGTTGCTGGTTAAAACTAAGAATTTCAGAAATATCAGAAAGGATTCTTTCCATCAAATTTCCGGTCAAAATTTTAGAAAACCAAAATTATACAGTGTTTTTATTATTGTAGCAGTTTTAAAAATCATTCTGGATACTTCAGCAGTGAGCTAAAAATATGATTCCTTCCAAAGGGTTACAGCCTAATTTAAGCTATTAATTGAAAGAAAGTCAACAGAAAAATATGGATAGGAATGGGACAGAAGACATTTATGAGAAAAACATGTTTGTCTCATTTCTTGTGATAGATTTGGTACATAATATGCTTTCTTTTTAACTCTACAGGCATTACGTAGCCATAATTACAGAGGGTTTTTTCATTATTGCTTAGCTAAAACTGTAGAAAAGCCCAGACAAAATCTGTGGAGATGCTTTGTTTAGCTTCTAAAAATGCAGAAGATAGTTTCTCCTTAAATTTGCAAACAAACCTTATATTGTATTTTAAGTTCAGGGTTTTTTCAGAATTTTCTGAAAGGTTGGATTTTTTAGAAATAAAATATTTTAAATATTATTAACTGTTATCCACAATTCCTTTGAACTTTTATGTCTTAACGCTGAAGCTGAACTGTCTAGCATTAAGTACTGGTGATAACATCTGCAATAGAGGATAGGTGCCTTTAAACTTACAAAAGACTTATTTTGTTTTTCCATCTCTTCTTCCATTTCATCAAGGTATATAAAATTAAAATAACCTATTTTGATGACTACACTTTGCTGTAAAGATGGAACATTTTGCTATGAACAAGAAAACCATTTTAGTATAATGAAGTCAACATATGAAAGGAGTAGATGGTGTCTAGGGAAAACAAGAAAAAATTTGTAATAAGAATTCTATTGTGATACTCTTTTAATTTAAACTTGGAAATAATGAGGACGATCTTAAAATGGTAGTGTTAACATGCATTTGATGTTGTTGACAATTCCTGACTAACAGAGCGACTAAAATTTCCGGGAATTTCAAGTTAAGAGCCTGCTTCCTTTCTGAGCCATTCTATTTCTGCCACTCGCAATTCACTCACACAAGAGTAACATCTATCAAAAATAAAGATGACTGAAAACAAAATGCAAAATGTAACTTTATCTTTGAACAGGAGGCAGGAACATACATAACTATGGAGAGAGCACTTGAGAAGCTAAACAGAACAGTATTGGAATAAGATTGAAAACAAATGCTTTCAGCAACTTTTCCTGGGCAGGGTTGTCTTTTCTCCACAGATTTCTTTAATTTCCCCTTTGCTATTGGGCTTCTTTTTACTGTCCAACAACTTACCTAATAATGAGAAAACAAATACCAGCCCTTAAAAAATATGACCACATGCTTCCACATGGCTGTATATGAATTCACAAAACCAAATGCAGTCTTTCTCATGCATGCAAATAAAGTATTGCTTTCCTGTGATCAGTTAATTTAGGAAACCGTGGTTATTAGCTTGGCCTCTTTTACTGCATGCAGACTAGAGTCTGGAGTACTTCAGCTAGTCTTGCAGTAGCAGTTGCTGAACTAGAAATTAGCTTGACTACCAATCTGTGACGCTAGATTAAAAAAAAAAAGAAAAAAAAAGTCATTGCTCCAATTATGGAAGATTATAATCAAAGACTGAGAGTAGTGTGTAACCTTTTTCTATTTAAATATTAAAAATTGCCTGTTGATGTGTGTGGCTAGCACCGGTAATGCACAAGTCTCCTTTGGTTTGGGGATGGGAAGTTCCTGCTATGGGATTACAGGAGACCAAGAAAATGTGCCTTAAACAGCATGGAACCTCACCAGGCAGTAAAACTGGACTTTCAACAGCATAACAATAATTTTTGTTGCATTTGGTTTGTCATCTCCCTTTCAGATCTCAGCAGGAATAGTGCAAGAAAAGCCTTGATAATGTTAATTGTGTTTTTTCAGTTTCAATCAGAATCAGATCTGAAGGGAACAAAAATACAGAAAGATAAAAGGTCACCTAAAATTTCGGAACCCTGGAGAAAAAAGTCTGCATTTGGAATTTATGAAGGTAAGTGCTGTTGGGGAAGTTTTCAGGACCTATTTATCAAAATTTTACGCCCGTACATGCTCAGTTGTGGTCTTTACTGAACATAGTGTATTTATGAAAATTGGTACTATGGTTGTTCATAATGATGATAATCTCTATTTTTAGAGCACTAACAACATTTTCAGTACTTTATAGATTTATATAGGAAAAAGATCCTCTGTCAAACAATTTACAATTCCAATGGAAATTAACGTCAATAAGTTTATTTTATACCAGCTGGATCAACCATTCTGAGATGTTGCTCAGAAAGCAAAGTATTTCTCTTTAATCATGGGGTGTAAGCACCTGGCTAACTATAAACCTCACTTGAAATTAGTCATATCTTTAAGTATTCTGCTGAATACTAGCACTTAAATACTTTCCTGAAATAGGCCTTCAGATTCAACCGCTATTTGTGTTGATACCTCAAGGTCCTTGCAAAAGAGATTAAAGGAAGAATCTGAATTTGGAGAATATGATGGCTTAGGGACTGGATTCTGAAATGGAAATTAAAGTACTTTGACAGCTTTGTGGAGTGCTCTGAAACTTAGATTTTAAAGCAAGCTATTTACATTTTAAAATATGTTTTATTTAGATATTTCAAATAAATTTCCCAAGAGCTTAGTCTGCATATAGAAATTATATTTAAAATACATACATATTTATATGTATGACTTGTATTTGAAAGGAGAGCAGGCATTAGGAATAGTGTACACTTACTGCCAAAAGCTAAGTCTGTTAGAGCAATCATTTGGTCCACCAGAAATGCTCTACTGCAAACAGGGCTACTTTGTGTCTGTGGAAAAGGAAGTGGCCGTATTAAAAGAAAACAGCAACTACTGAACAGCGTCTTCTCTGTATGCTTTTGCCTAAACAAGGAAAATACCCGACAGCATGTACAACAAAGAGTCTTCGGAGAAAAGTAACAAAGGCTAATTGAAACCTAGCACAAAAAGTGACGAACAAAGACAATTTCCAACATGTTATTTCTACATGATCAGGTATACTGAAAGATGAAGTAATTACTTTGCAATTTCAAGTATCTTGCTTGAACTTTGGTCAGTTAACTGTTGGATGAAAGTAGCCAGTGTACTAGATCTTTGTCCATTGAGTGGACAATATATGGACAATGACAATTATTTATGCATTGTATCCAGAAGGTCCCCCAGACAGGTCCAGTTCCTTCTCTGCATTACTAGAAATGAAAAGAAGATTTTATGCTCAAGCAGGAAGATCAGAGACGACGAGTGTGTACAGATAGATGGGGCAGAAAAATAAGTAGTCAATAAGTGTGGTAGTCAGCATTGTAGAACCATCTCTGAAATCTATTTCGGGATATAAAGTGTCGTTGTAATCAGTCTGTGAAACACAGGATGGGGAACAAATTTCTGTTCCAAGTGTTAGTCTCTCTAGTAGAGAAACATATGTCTGAAGACATGACCTTGCTACATAAACAAATCCTGGTCACAGACATTCTTCAATATGCTGTGAGATGAATGTAGCTCAAACAGTTACTGAACTATAACTAATTAGAGGGACACCCATTTGCTGAATGAAAGTGGACTGAGAGGCCACCGAGTATTTAAAACCCTTCCCACAGTGTTCTGTGCATCCTTCTAACAGTTAACTGGCACTGGGGAAGCACTTTTTAAACCTTAACTTTTCAGACATATTTATCATGCCAGTGTTATAAACAGTGTAGGATTTGGAAAGACGGGAAAAAAAGCCCTATGATATAGTTGCTGTGTTATAACATTGAGCTTCTAAAACACGGCAGTATGTTTTTTCTGTGGTGCAGCTAGCCAAGCATCTCGCTGCCAGGTTTCCATAATCTCCTAGGGTAAAGTGGCAATCATTTAAGAGTTTGAGTCCTCGATAGTGTAACTAATAAGGAGCCACAGAACGCAGAGGGGGGGTAGATCCACAAAATTCACCTGTGGAGGAAAATGGGGAAGGTTCTGTACGCTCCAGCCTATAGAGCAGAACTACTAAACTGGCTCTTTGTTTGGTCTTGACACAGTGCCTACTAGCATAGCAGTACAACCTTAAGGAATGTTTTTACTATCACACGCATAAAAGCATCCAACCAAAAATATAATGAATGCCTGCAATTTATACATAATTCACACATTTGTATATATGAGGGTATATCCTATTTTTGTGACCAATTCAGGCATGAATGCATACATGTGTGCATGCATATGTGCAGTTTTGATTTTCTGTTTATGAAAAAGGCACTGTGGGAGAATTTTATTAACATATACTAAAATATAGGCCTCTCAGATGCTTCATACAAGTGTTTCACTTCATTTGTACTCAATGGGACATTCAGAATACAGGAATCTGACACAGCTCTTCACTATATATACATGTTGGTATGTTGAGCTTTCAAGGACAATATTCCTTATTTGAAAATTTAATTCTGCCTACTGATTTGGTTCAGTTTAGTGTCACAAAACTGTGATAATTATCAGCAGCTCTGAGCTTTAGGATCTTCTTTCTTCTAACATCCATGAAACACCTTCTTTCTTCCCTTCATTTTCCCTAACTGAAAATTTTAGTTGTTCAGATGTGGAAGCGGGGGAAATGGTAGCACTCTGATCAAGAGTTTCTGAGTAATTTGCTCCATGATTCACAGGAATGGTATGAGGAATAATCAAGAGCCAGCACCGGCAGAGACAACGGGAGCCTCTATTGGAGGTTAAGATACAGAAAATGTCAGGAAAAAGGCTGACGTTGTGACATTGTTTCTGTCGATTATACCTAAATTCCCACATTTGTCCTCGTGATTTGTTCTACTCATTAATTTTATAATAAGGAGTAAAACCATGAGCAGTTTGGGTATAACAAGCTACAAAAAAATAGACGTTTTCATCTATGAACTGCTGCAAGTGGTAAGCTACTTTGAATAGAGCAGCTGAAAAAAACTAAGACAAGGGAGTGACACATGCTAATAATGTCATCATCTAGCAAAGAGCCGATCCAACAAAGAAGAGAGTATTACAATTTGCAATGTAGCTTAATGGAAGAACACATCTGACCATACCAGTTGAAGGGCAAGTCCTTCTGCTTAGCTGTTTTCCATTGCTACACAATCCATATAACTGGTCCACTGTCTTATGACGGAAATTTTAGCACATTTATATTTTTTAGTTATGAAATATGGAGTGCCCTCTATTATTATGTTCTTGTAAAAGTTTTCCTATAAACTATAATATTCTGACCTAAGAATGTTTGACTTTTCTTAAACTTAACACCAAGTGAAATATAAGGATGCATTAGCAACAATCAGGAAACAAATTTCCATTGTTGTTGGTATTAGTGAAGTCAAAACTAGTTTTACTTTGATGGTAAATTAGTCTAACTCTATTCATGAGAACTGAAGAGCTGACTCAAGATGAGAAATCCTTGTATTTCAAATACAGTGAATAAATAGCAGGAAACTGATGACAAGTCTGAAAGTGTGAGACATACTACTAGAGTGGGTCATTGACAATGATGGAGAGTAAATGTCCATAAAAACATAGATGCCAAAGGAAGAAATGTTGGCAAATAGAGCGAGAACCAAAGCACTGTCTTTTATAGCTGAGAAAAAAAAAAAGTGGATAGGCTTCTGGGTCCTTCTAGTCTGACACGGAAGGAACAAGTCCCATTGTAGACATGGCCCAGTCAAACAGAGGAGATACGAAACTCACAATCTGTCCCTTGTGGCTTTAAAAGAATCCAAAGAATGTTTGGTAACAGCAGAGTGTTTAATCCTTGTTTTCCTTATAAATTCCAGTTCTGGTCATTGCATTTAGCCTACCTAAATTACCTAAATGTTTTCAACTGGAGAAAATTATTCTTCACTTCCCTCTCTTAATTTAATTAAAGGATTTCTCTGTTGTAGAAAGCCCATTTGGGAGCGGGTTTTGGACCAAGGTGGCAGTATTTTAGGTGAAAGTGCATTGTTTCATTTCAAAATACTTTTGAATCTTTGTGGATTACAGCTCCACATAGATGTAGTAAGAACAGAAAAATAGACCAATTTATAATAGTATTGCTGACTGCATTTTGAATGCTCAAAACAGGCACAGATTCAGCTGCCTTTTTATTATCTAAAATTTCTGAGGAACCTGTTACATATTTGATTCCAATATTCAGTTGTTTTTTTCATTACTTTCATTGCTGTTAGTGCCTCTGGATCATATACCTCAGAATTTTGTTGTGGTTTTATTTCCTTCCGTTGGCCATTCATTTTCAGAGTCACATTTCCGGCTACTTCCATGGTTGCCACACCTCAGGTATTAATATTAAACTTCTCAGTACAACTTTGACAGAATAGCATTTTTAAATTCATGTGTGTAATCTGGAAAATGTATGCACTGATGAAGTCTACTAGTAGCACAGACAAAAGACTTATTTGAATCCCAAGGCGGGCTTATTCTACTTGGGATGAGCAGATGGTTTGGAAGGAATCCAGGACCACCCACATCAATTGTCTCCTAGTCTGCTACACAAACACCAGGTATTTTCAAGTCAATTTTGCTACAAATGGTATCAGAACATAAATATCCTTGTGCTACTATGTCAGCTTACCCCTAACTTTTGTTTTCTGGATTTTGCAATATTAACCATTTTACAAGATATTTCATTGTTTGTTGTTTTGGGGTTTTTTTTACATTTATTTTCAAAAGTGGACATTGAAACACCCATAAACCTCTTTATGCGTTATCGTGCTGAGAGCTCCATTGATTACTGTCAGGACAGAGGTTTTAGATTCACTGCATAGACCTCCACCACTCAAATTAAAAAGGAATACCTGACTGAAGTAGTAGGCTATCATTGTACTTGTTCAGCAGCACTTCAGGCATGAATTTTACAGCTGCTTATTGAGAGCTGAAATGTATTTAGGTTTGGCAATTTTGGATTCCCTTCCACGTTTTGCAAAGAAATGTGAACTAGCTGAGCCAAACCCTTTTTCCCCTTATGTCCCAGCCTGTCCACCAGGTTGTGTCCCAAACTCAGCTTACTGTCCTGTTCCCTTATTTTTCTCACTCTGACTCTACTCTCTTCCTCATGTTTATCCTTCCCGCCTTCATCCTTCACAGTTTCCATACGTCTTTTCCATTTCAATTCTTCTCTCCCCTGTCAGCTCATACTAATCCCTGCCGTTGCCTGGGTGTACAGTGGAGGCTGCCTTCCTTTTCTCTCTGTTTGTCAGGTCTTGAGGGCCTTCCTGTCCCTGACCACCCTCCTGGGCTCTCCTAGGGCCCAGGACCCGATGTCATAGAATCATAGAATCATAGAATGGTTTAAGTTGGAAGGGACCTTGAAGATCATCAAGTTCCAACTGCCCTGCCATAGGCAGAGACACCTCCCACTAGACGAGGTTAAGCCCCATCCAGCCTGGCCTTAAACACCTTCAGGGATGGAGCTTCCACAACTTCTCTGGGCAACCTGTTCCAGTGCCTTACCACCCTCAAAGTGGAAAATTTCTTCCCAATATCTAATGTAAATCTACCTTCTTCCAGTTTGAAGCCATTCCCCCTCATGCTATCAGATGTCAGCCCCCTTGGGCCATAAGCCCCTGCCCCAGCGATGCCACAGCAGGACCGGTCTCCAGCTCCCCACTGTGCTGCCCTGCCAGGCCCACCCATGGGTCCGTGGCATGGCCCATCCCCAGAGAGGTGCCCGATGCCTGGGACTGGGGCCACCCCAGTGCCCCCCGGCTGCCTTGCTCCTGGCTGGGGGGGTGAGATGGGCCCTGGCTGTCAGGTCCTGCCCTGAGCCCCCCCATGGGGACCCTCTCTCAGCCGGGCACTCTCAGCTCCTGACCCCAGGGAGCCACCAGGCCCCACTGCACCACAGCAGCATTGGTACTCCCCATGGGAGCTGGGAACCACGTTGACAAGGCTAAGACTTGCTCAGCTCAGGGCTACTGCATGTTCAGTGTAGGCAGAGATTTTAGGAAACATTTGCCACTCAGCAAATATCTCCTACAGTTTCATGTACAAATTGTGCCTTCTGAAATGTTTGTCTTTTGGACAAGGTTGTGGTGGATTTTGCATAGAGTTGGGAATAAGACGTCCTGCTCCAAAGCATGGGAGCCCTTCATCATCTTAAAGAGCAAAGGCATCTATCACTCTGGACATAAAAGGCTTTTTCTTTTTTTTCCCCTCACTTGCCCTCAGAAATTGCTGAGCTGTTTTGACTGAAAATTCCCCGAATAGCTCAAATAGCAGATAACTGCATGGAAGGTTTCTAGCTAAAATTAGAAAAAAATCTCAACTGGAAGTTAAAAATTGGCAAAGTTATAACAAGTTACAACCAACTGGAAAGGGTCAAAGCAACTTTAAGAATATAGGTGGTGCTCCCTGCCACACCTATAATTCATGTAACTTGTTTTTCTTAAGTTAAATTCATCCATTGACAAATTTATGAGCTGCTGAGTGTTGTGTTGTGTCTGGGCTTCAGAGTGCTTTGAATTAATACAGGAAAGCCTCTTTTACACTGAGCATGAGAGATGTTTGAAATACTGGCTATAACACATTTTCCAAAAATTGTTTAAAACAATATAGCCCCATAAACACTGGCTAACCATACTCAGACTCACCACACTCCCTTTTATAGACAGTGTCTCAAATAGCTTGCTAGTATAACCTTATAGCACACTTATGATGTTTGGGAGTAAAGAAAATTAGATTATATTTTTTTTTTTCTCTGCTGGAAAAAAAACCCAAGAAGTTGAGGCCTGAAATGGAGATATTCTGAGAATTGCTTATGCTCCGGTGATTCGCTGCAGGGACAGAATCATCAGGATGGAAATTAATGCTTTCAGCCTCCCTCATTTTCCTTTCTTATCCCTGGGGAATGTGACTCCATACTTCCCTTTCTTCTCCAACCCGTGGATCCTTCTCCCCTGAAATGCCTCTTGTATAGCTCCCTTTTCTGGGACTTAGGATAACTTGAATTTGGAACACTGATTATCCATATCACCTGTGAAGAAGAGAGAAAATTCTTGCTCTTCGACTGATTAGACCTAATGAATTTTGCTCGCACTTGGCGAGGGGAAGTATGCATGGGCAGGTTGGTCACGGCTATATTGCATAACTCTTTAGGCAGGACACATATCTTTTTTAAAACTGACACAGGCTCACCAAGTTCTATCTCAACCTGCCTCAGGCTCCTTCAAAACCTGAATATAGCCCCAACAGCTGTTTTTCTACAGGATCAGGTATGCTGTGTGTTGAAGTCTAGTCCAGGACCACAAATGCAAAGAGATACTCTGTTGAACTGCTTTAACCAGAAAAATGTCCACATACTGGTGTTTCTAGGCATAGGTGGTAGAGCAGCACTTTTGTAGATTTAACGCTCTGATTTCTTTGGGAAAACCTGCCTGCAAAGCAATGCACCCAAAATGTACAGTTTCCAGTTGACTAAATTCACACTGTTTTCAAAAGCATTCTTACTTGGTTAACAAAGTCCAGAATCTGGTCCATTATGGCTAAATGACTGAGAGCTGCAAACAGTGAAAGGGAAAGGCAAGAGACTGCTGAAGTTAAAGGCTAATGAAAGCAGTGTGAGAGGGTGTTATGGTCTTCCACAAACACTGAGCAACTGAAGAGGCAATGGAAGGGATTAGTTTGTGTAGCAGAGCAGTTTTGCCTGAGGTATGCCAGATGTCTGAACTGCAACGGAGGACAAAGAACAACATTCAGAACTCACCGGGTTACTGCGAGTATCCTTCAGATTTTGCTGCCTCTCACGCTACTTTGTGGGCTGAAGAGTAAACCTGATGACTTATGAATTCGCTGTCATTCTCAGTATAACCCCAAGTCAAAGTGTATTGTTACTGCTATTATTTTCCAAGACTAAAATCCTTCCTCTAGGAAATATTGTAATGCTTCTTTTTCTTACAAGGAATCCTGTTGATTACTGTGGTAGAAGCGTACTGCTTTGGTGCAGTGATTTGGGTAGAAAAAATCTAATATCCCCTGAAGTCTTGGCTGTCTTCTCTCTGTCCTCGTCAAATGTGACAAATTAGATTTTGATAGCCTTGGTTAGGAGTACGTTACACAGGAATAATACTGTACCAGGGACTCAAACAAGAACCTCCGAAAAGTGGCTTGAATGGCATAGCTGATGTAAATGAGCAAAGAACTGAGACTATGGACTGGTGAAAACAGCAGCACTTTTTCAGATGAACTGGATTTAGTTGAGAATCACTGCTTTACACTATTCCCTTTTTTCTATTAACAGACATATACTTGCTACTCTATCTTGATAGTAGTAGGCTACTTCACAAAACACCAAAAAAGCAAATCCAGAAATGGAAGACAGGCTTGGCTTTCTAGTTGTCATTCAAGCTGTGCCTTTAAAAACGGGCTGTTATCCACTACAGGAAAGAAAAGATAATGTGCTTTTGTTACATGAAACAGAATAAAGCAGGTGCAACTTTTAACTGTCCATAAAAGGCCAAAACTTATTCTGCCTTCAGCTGGAAACATTCATAATGAATTGAGTGATATGCAGAAGAATTTTTATTTGTATCTTAGGAATGCATAACTGGAAATATTATGAGCAATTCCTTGACAGTTCATATTAAAACTTAGAAAATATGCTAATAATTCGTACTGTCTCCTTAACCTGGCTCTTCATAAAATCTTCCTGGATGCTTTGAACAGAAATACATTCAGGACCAAATATTTGTTCTGCTGTATTGCTCACGCAGACTGGTTTACAATCATCACTTTATTCAGTAAAGTGATGTCAGTTTTAAAAAATTAAGTTTTACAGTACTAATTTCTATTTATATTTTTAGCCCCAAATTTTTGAAGCATTTGCTCAGAAAAATAAAAAATATCAAAAAGTTTGCAAGTGGATATCAGTATTTACTCCCAGCCTTCCTTATAGGTATTTATTCTCTAATATCTCTAGCTGTTATAGATTCATTAATATATCCAGATTTCTTGCCAAGGACTTGCTAATTAAGTATACGTGGTTGGTTGGTTTTTTAAAATTTCTCCTTGCTCTTAAGTCAAAGACTCTTTCTAGAAATACTAGAAACTACAGTATGTTCATTTTCCCTCTGAAATCCATCTTTGACCGTTTTAAGCTAGGTTATCTGTATCCTGTCCCTTCATCTCAGTAAAAAAAGGGGGAAATAAAGTAACCGTGAAATGCACACATCTCTCCTCCTTGCAATAGCCCACACTAAAAGGAAGTAAATATTCCTCTTCATGATCTCCTCACTTAGGCCCATAGAAAACATTTTAGAATAAAGCAGATGGCTAGTGTGACTGTAACAATAGTTCCACATATCGTTCTTTTTTGACATGTCTGGTTCAAAGACATGATGATTTTGGGGGACTACTATTTATGAATCTTAGTTCAAGTTATGGTTTTCTTACCGTCATACTGTTATACTGCTAGTGTCTTCAGTGAAAGTGGAGTCAGTCAATTTGATAACTTCGGCTGCTGCACATCTCTGCTGGATGAAGGAGGAAAAGGTCATGGGTAAAATCTTAATGGACAACGGCTTTGACGGAGGTATATTGGGACAATGCAACGAGTAAAGATGGGAGGGGTAGACCCATAATTTCTATAATTTCTCTGCAGGTGAAAAATCTCAAACAGCACAAGAGCACTATGTTGATCTTTGTCTTTAAAACCCTAGGAGGATATGTGGGTGCAAGAAAACACTTTAACTACAGATTCAAGGAAGGTAAAGGAAAGCATATAAACTGTGAGACAGCCTGAAGTCATGAATGCCATTTCCCATTGAAAACCAGGGTATTTCTGGGAAACTACATGCATCCGGTAAACTTTCTCAGACGGGCTTGAAAACTGGAACTGCTCTCCATGTGTATGTTCAGAGGTCCCTGCCAGAGTACTGCATCTGGATGTTGTTCAAACTCTGCAGGCTTTAATGATCCTCTGACTCAGTAGATTCCACACACAGTAGACTGAGTAATGTCTATTTCTATCATGAACTTTCTACCATGGATATCTGGGTAGGTCTATAACTGACATGGTTTAACCCTAGCCGGCAACTAGAACCAAGCAGCCACTCGCTCACTTCTTGCCCTTCTCCCCATAAGGGTAGGGAGAAGAGGGAGAAAGGGAGCAGAAAGGAAAAATTAGCTCGTGGGTTGAGATAAAGACAGTTCAATAGAACAATAACAGAAAATGATAATAATTAATAATAATAACGATAATGATAATGATGATAATAATAATGCTAAAAGAATATACAAAATAAGTAATACAACACAATTGGCTCTCACCACCCGATGATCAGTTGCCCAGCCCAAACCAAGCAGTGATTGCGGATCCCTGCCTCCTGGCCAACACCCATTTATACACTGTGAGCATGGTGTCTACGGTATGGAATATTCCATTGGCCAGCTTCTCCTGCCTATTCTCCCTCTCAGCTTCTATGGGAAGCTGAAAACGTCCTTGACTAATATAAACATCACCTGGCCACAACTAAAATAATACGCATTATTGACATTCCTTTCATATCAAATCTGAAACACAGCAGCCACTAGAAAGACAATTAGCCCTATCCCAGCTGAAACCAGGACACTGACCCAGTTATAAAGTGAGTTATGTTTACACTTGAACAGAGTCATCACTTTCTGTTTATTACTGATATTGCCCAGCGTCCACTTTCTTGTATGTTGTCTTTTTTCTAGAGGCAACTAATCTTCTGATTTTATGCCTAACCACATCATGCTTGGTGGGCTTTATTCATGTAGTAGGGAAAGCTCTCTTGACCTTACTTTCCATTATCACTGGAAGTTTGTCTCTCTAAGTGAGTGCATTGAACAGAAGACTGTTACTACTTAGAAACAGGCTTGTTGGAAAAATGCAGGATAGTTTAAGCTTGTGTTGGAATGGGTCAATCTTAACTTTAATTGGAACCTTCTTAAGCTTACTTTCACATATCATGCATCATAACATTGTCAAAACCCCATTCAATAGAAGTGCAAGGTGATTAACAGGAAGAGCTTTGTGAAACAAGGACTCTGTATAGTACCATATCAGCCATAACATTTCTCTCAATGAGTCCAAATTTATTTATACACTTTATTTCAGGATTCAGTCACCAACTTCTCAAATGTGTTTGATTTGTGTTGATCCTGCCAGGGAATGGACCGAATGTCACTGCAATGTGTCATCCAGGGCTAGAGTTGTATTCTTCTATTAAGCAGTTGTGATTGGGCTGGTAGAAGTCCATACAGTGGATGTTACTCCCTTGCTAGGTTGCCTATTAGGTGGCTTTCTAATAAAGTCCAAACATAACTATGAAAACATTTTCAGATACACTGGGAAAGTTACTTAGAATAGGCGAGTTTTTATAGCAATTTACTACCAATTATTCATCATTATTATAATTTTTCATGAAGAACCAATTAAGTTTGATTCTGAAATCCTCTTATGTGTTAAGCCAGTTAATATTTGGTGGAATTGCTTCTGATTTGCACTAAGAAAGGTCAGGATCAGACTCAGAATCACATCACTCTATTTTTTAACCCCTCAGACATTGTAGAACTTTCCTTTAGTAAGGAAGGTAAGAGCAAGTCTTTACTGTTTGCAGTTCAGAAATGTAAAAGGGATTGATATGATATAGACAGTTCCGAAGTTCACAAGATAAGGCCCATACCATCTCTTTTGCCCAACTGCCAGTAAAACCAACCTTTTCCTGAACTGTATAGTTTGTTCAGCTGTGCTCCTTGGCCAGAGTGGTTTTAGTGGCCTATTGAAATAATTTACAAGACTTCTTGTGTTGTATTTGCTTCAAGCTAGAAGGTAATACTTTTGTGGTATTCCTGAACTAAACTCACAAAGTAGCTCAGTCAAGATTAAAATAATTGTCAATTGCCTGTATGAATTAAAAGAACTTGGCCAAATTCACTGCTGAGTTACAGTGAACCAAGGCAACCTGAGGCTGGTGCTGATAAAACATGGACAAATATAACTGAGGGGAAAAATTATTGGCTTACGTTCAATAACAGTACTGCATGAACGAGTGAAGCAAAATAGAAAGGAAAGATAGCCTTGCCAAAAAATACATTTCTTCCAAACAAAATTAGGTACAACCTTTCTCCTTGAATGAATCAAGAGAAACCTAGCAGTCCATCCTTTCAAAATCCTGGTTTTCTAGACCCAGCCTTGGTCTGACTCAGTGGGTGAGCCAGGTAGTGGCTGGGATGCGTGCACTGCAGGTACAGTGTGTGGGAGGTCAGCTTTACACCTCTATACCTCTAAGAAAATCTGACCTATATAAGTCTACGTTCACTGTTTAACGCACTAGAATATAAAATGGTCCCCAGACAGAGTCAGGCAGAAAACCAGCTGTCATTGCCACTTTCCGTGCAGTCAGGCACAGTAGAGAGCTTTGTACAATACAGTGAATGATCTGGCAGAGTTGCAGATATGACTCCAACTGCACTGCATCTTGGTCTGTTGAGCTGAGCCAGGCTGAACTTCATCTCGCTCAGGCTCCAGTAGTATTTCAGTAAATGGTATTTTTCAATCATTACTGAGACGTTGCCAACTATTCTGATGCAGATTGACTCACACCCCATGTAAAAGGCATGTTGGTTGGACTCACTGGATTTCTATGGCATGGAACAGTTCCACTCATTGCTGGGTCTGTCTATTTGTCACTATTTGTCTGTCACTATTTGTCTGTCCCTACAGAAGAATGTGAAAACCTCTCATACAAACAACTAAGAGTTACATTTTAGGGCTTGTGTCTCTAAAGTAGGAGGCTTGCTTGGGAACGGAATTAAAGGATGGAGAAAGTCTGGTTTGGACTAGAAGAAAGGAAAAAAAGTAGAGTTGTCTTTTTTTTAAAAAAATTGCAACTTTTTGGAACTTCTGAGGTTTTCCATTAAAAGGACGTCTGTTTATAGATAATAAATCTAACTTTAACAAATTTTTAAAAAAGCCCTGTGGCTTGATTGATTTTGGTGAAATAATAATCAATGGTAAAGCATGCAACACTGTAAGGTTTTATTAATCATATCTGTTACATCCAAAGCATAGGGTGGGGTGGAAGTTTGAGCAGTCTCTGGTTTTGAGCAGAAGCCATATCTGTCTATATGTTAGCCAGCACATACCAGTAAGACTGGTGGTATTTGGGTGGTATTTCAGTACAACTGATTGGGAAAACAGAAGGCCTATATGTGTTCATAATGAACTGATGTTTTTCCTAAATTCTGTATTTTACCTGTAAACAGCTAAAAAACTGTTCAAGTATCTGAACAAGTAAATCTGCTCTGTTATCCAGGTGTTACACTACATTTTTATCATCCAGCTGGGTATGGTAAAGGCTTGTTTTCTCTTTCCCTTATTTGATATGTAATTACTGCTCTATCTTATGATCAGCTAAACAAAACATGTTCTTGATTTTTGCAGGTACTGGGAAATCCCAGGCATTCCTCTGACTTGGTTGGAAATTGCAAAAAAAAATGGTTGATATTGTCAGGAAATGAATGTTTGGTGTCTTAAATCTCATCTCTAACAATCTAAAACAGGATTAACTAATCTTTTCCTAAATATATAATATGGCAGTGTTTCTTTTGTCTTAGGGAGGCATTTGCGGACCAGTTAGCATTAAGCAGAATTTGTTTTTTTCTGAAGCAATTTTGAAAAGTTATGCCATATTAAGAGCATTTCAGATATATCTGACATCTAAATATTGCAGGATATTTTTGTCACCAGAATAAGCAGAACATGTAGAAAAAGTAACATTCCCAAATTAATGTATTCATTTTCACATTTTTTTAAAATTAACATTTGTGCAATCAGATTTTAAAATTTCTTGGATGATGCAAAATATAGATTCATTGTACATCCTGCTCTTGAAAGTCATCTGCTACCAGCCATTCATGTAAATGTAGGAACTTCAGAAGGGTAGACATAAAGTTTCTGCCACTTTTTCTGCAGAATTGCTGTAGCCTGTCATGAGAAGAGAGCTGCATTTTTATCCTGTTGAAGACTTTGCGCTTTTTTGTTGCTTTCCACAGTTGAATGTTATACAGTCACTCAAGTCTCAAAGGTTATGGTTAAGGCTTTTTTTTTGTACACACATATTTATAGAACAAGTAGGGTAACATACCACATCAGAAGAACAAAAGCTGCGCTTTCCACGTTGCTGACACAAATGCCACAATATGGTGTAACACCTAGTTTTGAAAACAAATCTCTTGATGACAGTAAGAATAACTTGATGTAGGATCTAGCACAGAAGCTGCATGCTCTTTGGGCTTTTTGTGGTATATGGCAATTATAGAACAAGTTGCCAAGGAAGCTCCATTGTGGAATAAGCTTCCAAATTATCTGTTGTGTTTCTGACCTTCAAGCATAATTCTGCGCATGCTTCAGATAAAGGCAGCCCCATCTAGGAAATACTTGGAGTTCAGCTAGCACTTTACATCTGCGTAGCGTCACGCAACCCCATTAGGGTTTAATCTATAACATGTATAGACGATACGAGCTAATAGATTGCACTATAGTCTTATCTGAATAATCCATGTAGCTGAGGAAAAAGAGGCCTATTAAGTAATCTTAATATGAATACTGTTGGATATGGCTCTGTCTGACACAGCTGGGAAATGTTCACAAAGCTATTAGCGTTGCCAAGGGCTGGGTATTCCTTTAGTGATAAATCGAGAATGAGTTCTTGTTTTTCAGTTCTTTGTTAAGTCTATTACACTGTATTGCCTCTAAATGATTGATTATACCAGAAAAATATTGTGAAAGGCATTCAAGTAAGAATAGAAATAAGATACTTGCTTTCTGCTTCTCAGGAGGCAAACGCAATGTGTGGGCACCCTATGCTGGCACTTGACTGCTGTCATGATCAGTGCCATATCAAACCCATCTAATTAAGTCACATTAATAAAATAAAAAAAGAGTCACTCATGTCAGTCTCATCCTAAGTCAGCAGCACAATTCTGGAAGTTCATTCTGTGGTGACAGCCATACACCGAATGAGCTGAACTGGAGCCTATATTCCATGTCTTGTTTGTGTACATAAACTTGCTGAAAAAGTGGAGAGAGAATCTGCAGGTCTAATAGCACCTTTATCGTGTTTCTTGACTGACAGAAGCAAAGCAGTGTAAAGCCAAACTGCCCTTATTCCGGTAGCTAATCCTTTCTCTTCGCGTGTCCATACTTGGGAGAAAGGCAGTGAGTCGTTTTGAGCTTCTTCAGGCAAAAGGTTAGAATTTGACACTCCTTGCTGTTCAAAAATAAAAGGGAAAAATAAAAGAGAAAAAAACATTTATGTTTTGAATCTGCTCCTAGGTGTATTATTGCTGTGTTGTTTTTTTCTTTCCAATCAAAGTCCAACAGATTTTTATATTTGTGTGGCTTACCACAAAAAGTAATACATTTTTATTTTCTTTACTGAGCAGGAACACAAAAGTGATTCAATTTTAGAAACTTTTTGGTTAAAAATAGATATGTCCCAACCCTTTCTCTCTTCACGGTATGTGAAGTTTGGTCAAAGTATAATATTTTTGCCTACTGTTAGTTAGATTAAATTTCCCAGGGCAGACAGAGTGTTGGAAGCCAGAAAATGAGTATCCTCCTGCTGCTTCATAAACAATATCACACCAAGCTGGGAAAGACAGAGCTTCATAGGAATCTTGCTTTTAATGGTGTGTCCTTATTTCCCCTGTTTTCTTGCTTTCAGTACTATTACTGAAAAGTTATATGGGCTTTTAGAGTTATAATGCACTTATGGTCATAATGTGTATACATAAGAATTTTGTTAAGCAAAACATCAGGAGGACGGAAGAAGAATTAACCTGAGAAAAAAATACCCTGAAATAGAGGGTTAACCTTGTGAAGAAATCAAGCAGCTGTCCCTAAAAAAAAAAAAACAAACAACCATTGCTTGGATTTAGAAAGAAAAAAAAAAAGGTAGGCTTTCTGTCTCCAACCCCTCTCTTTTAAAATACTACCTAAAACTGCAGTTTCTGATTTTTAAGCCAGTTCCGTGACGGTTTTGCCTAGATCAGAAGGCAGCTTGAAAAGAGAAGTTGGGATTGATTCCATCTTTTGGGTTGGTGCCCACAGGATTTGTCTAACCCCAGAGATATCTTATGGGGAAACATAGCCTGTCACCCAAAGTGGACATTTCTTTGTGCACAGTGACACAGGAGATGTGGTAGGAAACTATCTGCACATCTCTCCCATGTTGACTTATTCCTGAATGACAACATCCAGCCTAGTGCAGTGCAAATTGCTAACACCACTATATTAACAGCTGGCATTTCCACAATGATTGTTTGGTTTAAAAATATTTTCTTGGGTTTTATTTCTGAATAATAGCTATGATATTGAGTGCTTAATGTAGTCATACTATCAAATAAACAAAGATGTGATAAAATTAAGGACTGTGATTGATTTCTGAAACAGCTGCTTTATGAATTTACTGAACATGAGTTATTAATGCCCTTGCCATATCTAACTGATGAACAGATTGTAAAACTAGAGGCCTGTTGTGACTGTAAGTTTCCAGTGAAAAAATGAACAAAAATACTACCCTGACTAATCCTCATTTAAGTTGCAGCATTTGCTTTAGAAACAGGCAAACAAACATTTACAGTGATACTAAATCTGCTAGAACCTTACATAATCCACTAGGTCTTATTTCTAATGTAAATTTTCTAGCTCTTCCAAGTAATTGCATAGTTTTTGCATCTTTATTCTACATATTTATACCCTGAAGGTCCTCCAATCACAATTTTACTCAAAATACAGATAATCACACCCTCTGTCGAAATACTTCTTTGGCAGGATATCACAGTATTGCTCCCAGTCTCTCTGGTTTTTGCTGACATTTCTTTACTTTTGCCTATCTTTTTTTCCTTGTAACTTTTTTTTTTNTTATCTAGATTCATACAGGTGTATGTAGTTCAGCAACCCATACAGCCTTATTTTAGGTATTTCAAATTTTTAAGTAGACAAATTTGAAACCGGACACTCTACTGCTCCCCCTTAAACAGCCAGCACAACAAACTGTACTAAATAGAGCAACAGAAGACATTTATGATCATTACATCACATTGTCATAGCCTCCCTGTCCCAGTAGGGCTAAGAAAAGAATCCAGGGCTTGCAAGGCAGTCTCTGCGCCAGAGAACTTCCTAATAAGATGTAATGGCTATAACCAGAGAACTCACCTGCTTGTCCTGGTTAAAACACACATAGAGGGAGAAGTAGGCTCAAGGAGGTGATTCAGTTAATGCAAACAGAAGACCAAGTGTGTGTTTCTAAATTCCAGATGAGCAGGCTAAACTCTGAGCTAGTTATCTGGATCACAGAGGTGAGGGTAACACCATGTTAAGTAACAGCTGAGCAGGTTTTTAATACCTCAGGCTGGGATCAGGTACGTGCCTTTTGGGGAGGTTAGTGATTTGTGATTTGCTAATTACACATCAGATGATATCAGATTGACAATCCCAGTTTCTAGTGCTGGGATATTTTTTTTAACCTATCTGTTAATTTCTTGTATACAGACTATAAAATAAAACATAAACCACCTTATGTCTGGTCTGTAGAACTCACTTTGGTACCTATTGATGAACATCATAAGGAGGAATGCACAGTTCCATATAAACTTTGCTTCTTTATTTTGGTTGGATGCTGATAGGACCATGAAGAAAAGCAGAAGGAATGGTCCTGATCGTGGCACCTATTTCAACAGATTACTGGAATAAAAATGCTTAATTCAAAGCCGTTTTGAACCGATTAAAACTTGACTTCACAAGAGATGCTCTAATGAAAGTTCATGACTTGCTAGACTGACTACTTCACAGCATGGGAGCTGATTTGTGAAAGTCAAGTGATGCTAGTCCCCCCCCATGCCTTATAGGAATTCTTGTTTTCCCAGTAAGGACAGAATGTTTCCTGTCATTTTCTGGGACCCAGTAAGGACAGAACTTCTCCTGTCATTTTCTGGGAAGGAGTACGTTAGGTAGCTCCATTTCTTATCATTCTACTAAGCCCAATCTTGCATGTAGTTGGGACTCAGCCCAAAGCTTCTGCTAGTGTTTCTTTTAACTATGCCTGTTCTGTTCTTCAATGTTTTGTACCATGCAAGCATGAGCACATCTTCTTCATGGCTAATGAAAACTCAGACTGGCTTATTTCTGTTACTACAGCTGGGCAACATCACCTTGACTGCCAATCCGGTCTTCTGAACCCAGGATAGGAATGAGACACAAGTTCCTTCTTGATGCACTGATGATATGACAAAATGGCATATTTTTAAGACACATTCTGCAGGTTCTTCCTATCCCCAAAACTGCATTCAACTGAATAGACCCTTTTTTGGTAGAGTGCTATGACAGATATTGTTGTTTAGTGTAACTGCAGAAAAGCACAGCTGTTCTGCATTTCACTGAAAACTTTTTCCAGCAAGTCACAGAAGTTTTGTGCTGAGCTGAATTCCAGTCTTAATAAACAAGTTAAATAAAACCTCCTAGAAGCTCTTTCATATCTTGATGCGCACTCACTTGTCGCCAAATATTTTCCCTCATCATGCTCTTCTTAATACAAAACCATAACAAAATTATGTTCTTGTTTACTAGGGCTGCCTGTGCTTGGAATTGTTCAGCAATCGTTGAGAGCACATTAGCTATGATCTTTGAGGTAGTGGCACCTGAAAAAAAACAATGTTATTTGTGTAGTTATTGCTTATTGAGGGGTTTGACATATGTAAAATTTATTGCTGGGAAACATTACTGAGGGTCAGCTGTTTTGCTTGTTTGCATGGTCTTATTCTACCATAAATGTGAAAGACTTTACCCTTCAGTAGAAGAGAAATAAATAACCACATGCTTATACTTCAGTGTCACATGGGGAAATAGTGTGGAGAGTGTTACCATACTTTATCTGCTCTGGGGTAACTTCTTTGTGTTTCAAAGCACTGAGATAACAAGTCTTCCAAAATTCTGGCCAATAACCTTTTATTTTTGAACAGTGCAGAAGAATAATTGCACAACAAAGTTTCTGGCCTTTGGACTTTATTGATTTATATAAGCACACTTGGACTTTATTGATTTATATAAGCACACTTAAAATTTTTCCTTTTTTCACAAAGCAAGTTCCCATTAAGTATCTCCGTGTCAGAGATGATAGTCACAATAACTCTTGCTTACTTGAATGAGATATTTCATTGAAAAAGAAGCACTTGTTTCCTAGATTTGATACAAATTGGGATGTCCACCCAGTAGGAAATTTCAGCATTTCATTGCTTTATTTCAAACCCTATCAGATCAAGTAACTGAAATATAATTTTTTTTTCTGCTTGAGATGAAACATTCCAAAAGAGGTATGCAGAAATAACCACATCTTGTCACGTTTTTTGTTTTTAAATTGAAATGACATATTCCAATATTGAAGAATGAAAATGTTTTGATTTGGCTTGTTGAACTGACCAGGAAAATTTCATTTTCACACTGAACTGAGCTTTTCTAGAGTTGTAAATTATCTCCCGGGCATACAGACTACCTCCTGAGAATGGGAGCATTCCTATTCTACCCTCTGAGGTGGGTTTTTTTCCTAGATGAATTTTTCCATGAAGCATTAACCCATTTGGTTGAATGACTGCACTGTGTTATGTATGGACTTGGTCAGAGGCATGTTTCATATGTGAGAATTAGGTATCTGAGCCTCTCAGGAAACAACGTGTCATGATATGCTGAACTTAGGCCTTGAATTTTTAAGCGTCTTTTTTATTTTGATCTTGTTTGTTTGTTTGTTTAGTGCTTTCTTCTCTGTAAATTCAAAACAATTTCCAAAGGGGCTCCTTCCTTCTCTTTCTCTCTTCTGTCCTTCCTTTACTGTGTATAACTTAGGTATTGCTGGTGAACACAACTGTTTGGCTGCCTTTGTTACCAAATGTTTGAGTTGTTAAAGCTCTCACTGAGTCTGGCATTCTGTAATAATATATCACGACAATTGTTTCAACATTCACTGCTAGGATGACATTGTCTGCCATGACCTATCTAGGTAGCCTGTTCCCTCAGTACTGTGACATACTTCAGCCTTTTGGTGCACTCCAGTGTATAACTGCTTTTAGTGCTGTACCCTGTTAACGTGGGGGTTTGGTGGAAGAAACAGCACGAAGTCTTTCCCCAGATTTTGCGACTCCCTTTTGCCAGGCCGTAGACCTCTGTCTAGATTGTCCATGGCCTTGCGCCTAGATATTATAGTATCCAGTAGCTAATTTACTGATCTGCTACACTAGTTTTCTTCCTGCAGTCATGATGGTTGAATATAATATGACACTCAAAATTAGTAAAATACTGCCTGTTGCCTTGACTTACACTCACAATATTAATGTTCAGCACCGCAGTAACCATTAGATTTATTAGATTCTGCCATGCACATTTGTAATATGGAAACACACACGCCTTTTTGGAATATAGAAACCACACTGATGCAGAACATTTTACAACATGTATTTGAGGCAGTTTAGAATTACTGCTAAAATGTTCCAGCATGTGGAGAAAGACAGATTGTCTAATTTTGAACAACACTTATGAATAAAGTCATACAAAACTTGGTTACATGGACTGAAGAAAATCTTAGCCGTGGTCTCCCAAGGGCTACTCACAACGGAAATGTGATTAAATCTGGCCAGCAGGGACTTCTATGTGACCGTGTTTTAGAGAACTAAGCAACTAAGATCCATCACATTAAGAATTAGTTCCATGATAAAGTTATGTTTTTTAAAGACTGTATGATGTGTCAAAGAAGTATATTATTTTACTGTAAAGCAATCCAAAGGGAAGACCTCTATGCAGAAGCATACAGCCAGAGATGTGATGACTCAATGGCTAAACCTTTTTTTACCATTACTTCTTTGGTAACTAATATCACATTAGGTTATTTCCTGTACTTCTTTTCCACTGGATATTTTTTTTGCTGATGTCAAATATTCTGATTAGCTAGTAAATCTGACATCTGAAGTACATACTGCTGAAAGAAAGAATATAGTGATGAGAGCTTGGAGAAACTGCCTGGTAAGCAAGCTTTAAAGCACAAACAAAACATTATCCAAGTATTGCAGCCAAAGAAGAAATTAAACAAAAGTCAGAGATCAATTCAGCTGTCATTAGAGGAGGAAACGCTCTTTCAGATTGCTGGTTTAACAATCAGATGGAGAATTTAGCTGGGCTTTGTTTTTCTTATTATTAAATCAAGAGCCTAAAAATATCAGGCCACTATCACAAATAGAACTGGGCAGGCTATTTTTAAGGACAATTTATTTAACAAAACCTTTATCCAGTGTGACTGACCCTTTAAGTCAGTGACCACTCTGCTGCCTTTGGCAGGATCTCAGAAAGGGAAGGAGGACTGAGGAGGTGATAGAAAATATCTGGAGCTCCCAGAAGTACTCTTTCAGATCTAGTGATTGGTAGAAGGCAGAGAACTGAAAAGGGCTATTTTAGAGCCTAGTCAGGGCAACCTGAGAGCAAGAACAAAAAAAGAATGGAAAAAGCGGTGCAAAGGACCTCTGGGATGGAGAAATGTGTTACAAAAGGAAGGCACTGGAGAAAACTTGCTAAAAGTGTGATAAGTAGGTGAAATGTGAGGAACTGAAAACAGCATAGTCAATTTTTTCAATGGGTGACATGTAAAATGGCAAACTGGAATAAAAGCACAAACGGATGGTAGACTGCAAGAGCCTAACATGCTCTTCCCCGGGAAGGGCTCTACAGGTCTTCAGTGTGGCTTCGTGCCCTTATAACCAGTGCACTGGCAGCAAGGGTTGCTCTCATGGCAGGCCTTCACCTCACGCTTTTCCAGGTGATCTGTGCTTGGCACCAAGCCTCCTGTCAGACAGCTCCCTCAGCTTGTAGCAGACAAGCTGGACAAGGATCCTGTTTGCAGACTGCCTTTTGTGGCTGCCTTTGAGATGGTACCTGCTGTCTGGCCAGACAGCTAGCCTGCGTACGCTGGCCCCGGCCCAAGTCATGGCAGGGCATGACCTAACCTCTGAGCAGGCCACCCATACGTAGTCTTTGCAGCATTGCTGCTGCTGGGGCTGTGGGCTCCCGGCTGCTCTGAAGACAGCTCTGAAGGTGCCGGGAGGCCCCAGCAGCCCCTGTTGCTGTCCTTGGCCTTCATATGATGCCTATGTAGGCTGCATGCAGGCTGGTCTTTTTCTGTCAATTGTGTGAAGTTACAAATGTGTTTGAGTGGCCCACGGATGGTTCACTGATGCTTTCTTGTCACTTCAAAGGCTGCCATTTGTGACTGCGTGTGTTGGAACTGTATTCACACAGGCACTGTTTCTGCTCCTTGGCTGTGGAAGTGACAGGTTGACCGAGCTTAGATGATGTTGAATGTTTCTTGTGAACACCTCCTTCCTCTGAACCGTTCTCTGGACAAACCTTTTACTGCATGTATGTTTGGAACTATTTGACTATCTCATCTTCTCTTACATATAATATACACCATGGCATTTCACATAGATATTTTCACAGAAGAAAAGCCAAAGGCTAACGTGCTTCATAAAGGTACACACAGAAAGTGATTTTTAAAACAAACATTTTTCATAATAACTGGGTAGGTGACTTTCTTGAAGCACACACACTGACAGTTTATGTCACATTTTATACTACATCTTGAGAACAGTTAGGCTGGTTTTTAAAAAAGGCCAGACTCCCTGTGAGAACTTGGAGCTTGATTACTCCCTGTGAGAACTTGGATCATGATTAATGAGTTCTTTAAATTCTGAGATAACATTTTAATGCAAAAAACCCCAGCACCAAAACCCAAAATGAAAACAAACAGAAAATACAACTCAAGAAGGCTGTCAGTGCAAAGTATGTGTATTTAATTTCAGTATTGTTTGTTTGTATGTCCCCAGAAAATTGTATTTCTTTTACCTAAAAGAGAGAGGGAGGGAAAAAACAAGGTCTTCATGAAACTTAAAAGGAAAGGCTGCCCCAGGAAAAATATTAGGCCTCAAGAATATTAGAGTTGTCATACTGCTGCAACTTTCTTATTAAATTCGAATGTGATGATGTTTTATACCATAGACAGATTGATTTGCACATCGTTGGGCCCTGCATTTGACCCTCCTGTGGAATGAAGGGCAGAAGAAGTATCTGGTGGTGTGTAGTGAATACACATTCCTTAACCACTTCAGTGCAAAATGCAGAATCTGAGCTAAGCCTGTCAAAAAAAGAGCAGCCTAAGCAGAGCTATCTACATTCATGGACAAGCAGGTAAGGAACATTTACCAGTCTTGCTCTGCTGAGACAGTGATAACCTCTGTCAGCAGAACGGAATAGGCAGCTGGGGGAGCAACTAGATTTGTGAGACATAGTCTGATATCCAGCTATGTCTGACCACACCTTTAGAGTGCTGTGCACTGTTTTAGCATCCAAAAATCTTTTCACATACTTAAATTCTTTGACTTTTTTCCATTTTATAAAGGAATGCAGACTATGGTTTGTGAGAGGTCCACACAGGTCTATCAAAATCTGAAATCATGGCAGCTTCCAAACCCTATTTAGTTTGGGAACTTCTGGTCATAGAATCATAGAATCGTTATGGTTGGAAAATACCTTTAAGATCCTCAAGTCCAACAGTTATCTAACTTTACCGGCCCCACTTCTAAACCATGTCCCTGAGCACCATATATAAATGGCTTTTAAATACCTCCAAGGATGGCGATTCAACCATTTCCCTGGGCAGCCTGTTCCAGTCTTTGATAACCCTTTCAGTGTAGAAGTTCTTCCTAAAGACTAACCTAAACCTCCCCTGGCACAACTTGAGACCATTTCCTCTTGTCCTATCGGTTGTAATTGGGAGGAGAGACCAACCCCCATCTCACTACAACCTCATTTCAAGTAGTTGCAGAGAGCATTAATGTCTCCCCTCGCCCTCCTTTTCTTCAGACTAAACAACCCCAAGTCCCTCAGCCGCTCCTCATAAAACTTATCGCTTCTTGGCCTTTTGGCTAAGATCATGTGTAGTATCAAGTCATAAGATGAACAATGTAATCTATAATCTGAATTGTAAGGGTAGTTGATTGTTCAAATAGAAGAACACTCTGGAAAGTCCCATAGAATAGGGAGGGAAATGTTTATCATTTAGAATTTGGAGGTTTCTATCCCATCATCAAAATTGCTGTCCTGTTCACAATCCTTCAAAATTTTCAGCTTGGAAATAGCTTGGGTGGTTATAACAGTTACATAGCCAGCATAATGCTGCCCCATAGCCAAACATCACAGACTTCCTGGTGGCCTCTTTCCCTCCTCACAGAGAGTGGCTGTGTTTTTATCACAGCCTTCCCTACAGGGTAACCTTATAGCACTCTTTAGTATCAGTGCCCCATGACCCTGCAGTCCTGGGAGTGATGTTGTCTTACTCATGGTCCTCGAAATCCCAGCGCTTTGCTACCACTTTGCCATCTTCCAGAGTCTTCACTTTCAATCTGAAAGGAAAGTAACTGCCCTTGTAATGCAGTGCCAGCCTCTAGGACTGCAGAACTTCTTTCGTACTGGCATCTTTACAGTGTATAAATGCAAAACATACTGAACATGTATTTTCTGTGTAAGAACATTATTTCAGATGACTGTCTGGCAAAGAAAATATTTCTGGATTGGAAAAAACAGACTAGCTTGCAAATGCTGCCAAAAGCACTGAATCTTTTTTGAGGGCAGACACTTTGGATGCTTCAGCTGGCAGAAAATTGCTGAGGGGTATTTTTCAAAATATAAAGTACTGTCCTTTTGAAAATGCCCAGTTCTTTGGTAGAATGTAAAGTGTATTCGCAGGACACTGGAACCCAGCCACCTGACACTGTTAGAATAGGAATAGTTCTTGCAAATCAAAATTGTACTTTGTATTTTA
This sequence comes from Ibidorhyncha struthersii, assembly GCA_013398815.1. Lineage (NCBI taxonomy): Eukaryota > Metazoa > Chordata > Aves > Charadriiformes > Charadriidae > Ibidorhyncha > Ibidorhyncha struthersii. The sequence goes on along the minus strand of VZSZ01001225.1, from coordinate 81,171 downwards.
ATAGTTCTAATAAAATAGACTGAAGGAAACTCTTGCATTTGAGTAGAAGTTTATTTTTAGGTAGCCCAGTAGCTGAAAATAGAATTTCCTATACATAGGAACCACATTTTGCCTCTGGTGTGGGTGTTTCTGTCTGGGCAGGCTTGGATGTGACTGGTGACAGATGAATTATCAGTTCTGCACTCATGGCAAGCCACGGTTGCACCGCTTTGGAAGCTTAACGATGACCTGCTGAAATGGTGAACCCAGAGTCTTAGACATAAACTTAGAGAAAATAAACATGTATTTGTGTCATGGGCACCAGTTCTGTAGGCATTCTCTGAACTGCATTTGGAATGCGGCACCCTTGCTGACTTCTACCTCTTGGGTCTTTTAGAAATGTTTGTGAACGAATTATATAAAAGTCTGCCCTTTCTCCCCTTCCTTCCATATTTTTGTTCATACATTTCCTTTCATTGCACGTCTCTGTGAAAAAAAGTTCACACAGTCTGGGGGAGAGGAGAGGCAATATAGGCTGTTAGATTTGTGGACCGGAACAGTAAGGATCATGTTAAGTATTGTCTGCCTGATTCTGCCGAGCTGACCTATAAATTATCATTACACAACTTCGTAACAGGAGCTATAAAAATAAGTATTGAGAAATGAATAGGTCAGAGAATGAGAGTGAGTTCATTCTGTTGTGATTTCAAAACCACAATAGTTTCCCCCTTTCCTTTTCTTCCCCCAGAAGCAGAAATGAAATTACATCACTTTATCTTGGTTTATCTGTCAGATTTTCCATAATTCGTTTGTAGATTGAAGAGTTCAAGCAGTTCAAAAGTAACTTATTTCTCTTTAACTGTTGGTTTGGGTTTTTTTTTCGTTTTCTAATTTATTGAAAAACAGCCATTCACAGTATATTGGATTCTAGCTATTTTTCCTAATTATAACAAAATGGTGTTTTGGTTGGTTTGGGGTTTGGTTTATTTAGGGTTTTTTTGGGGGTTGTTCTTTTTTTCATGGACCTCCTTTTGAAGGAGGATGCATTGAGAGCTTTCCAGACTGCAGTCTGCACAGAGGGTAGACTATATACATATTAACATCAGTACTGCTGTATTGGTATCAACAGTTTTTCAGTCTGGAAGGACTTGTTCCTCAGAAAGCAGTTTTGGGTTTGCAACTCAGTCTTAAACTATTAGCGCAAAAGGTGACAATTAATGAAAAAAATCACTTGTATAACTATGGTGCATAAAAATTTGCAAACTAGAAAAGATTACAGATTTCAAAAGTGAAAACAAAAATATGTGAATTAAGCCCCTCTGGTACATTCAGAGCACTGAAAATACGTTGCATACAAGTCAGCGTAGCCTTTGAAATTGAACGATGCGGCAACACAGAACATACTTCTTTGTATTCAGATAGAGAGAGTGTTTTCATAGAAAGCAAGACAGTGCAGTAGCAGAGGCCCTTCAGCCAGCATCCACATGGCACAGTGCAGCTCGGGCAGCACAGCTCTTGGGGCAGCACAGGTGAGTGCTGCCTGGTCCGTGTGGATGCAGCTGTAGTGATCCTGCTTTTGAAGCCCCCTCATATGGCGGTAGTTGAGAAATGGAGGGGCACAGTTTAGACAAGAGATAGGTGGTTGAAATCCTTATTCTGGGATATTTACAACTTCAGGAGGCAAGCTCAGAGGAGAGGAAGATGTATGATTGCTTAGAAAAGTGATTAAATCAGAAGGAATCCAGACTATTAAACCCACAGTTTTAAAAGCATGGGATCTGCTGGAATGGTAGCTTGATCTCAGTATAAAATAATAACAATATCTATTAGTTCTGATATTTAAGTGTTCTTATGCATTAGGTTCTGCTGTGTATTCAGTGATTTTTTTCAAAAACTGGTGACTACCTGGGAATATGAACACCAGTACAAAAGAGAGACCCATCCCAGTAGATCTCCAGGTTACTCCTAGGACAATAACAAGTCACAGTCTAGTCTTGACATGCTTTCTTCTGTTCTTGGGAACAGTTTTTTAAAACCATATTCATGTTAGAAACTTGCTTTAGTGGAAACTCAGTTCTTCCCTGTTACCAGTGAGCGCCATGCTAACTGAGCTAGAGAGTCATGTTTCCTCAGGCTTATTCTTTATGCCCCCGTGACTCCTGCCTGCAGAGTTCTGGGCACCCAGGCTGGAATGGGACTGTCCGGGTCAGATGTTTCGGGTCAGGCCCACGCCTATCAGTCACGGAGATGCATCTGACATCCAGAATGGTATCACCTTTCTTTCCCCAGTGGCCATGTGTGCAGAGAGATCTGGCTCTTCCCATGCTCATGGCAGCCTCGGCCAGCGGAGAGGCCACTTGAGCCATCAGGGCAGCTGGGGTTCAAGTGGAAGCTCAGTCCTGCGGCTGACGTGACAATGTCCTTGGCTGGCCGAGCTTCCGTGTGAGACGTGGAGGGATCAGTTTCCCTAGGACTGAGCTGAGGTCAGGTAACTCAGTGGTGCTTCTTAGGCACTTTTTCTCTCGTGGACAGGGAGAGATGGGCTCCTCCAGAGTGCGATTACAGGAATAACTGTCTGATGCTTTTGCTCTGACTCATTCTTAAAAGCAGCCTATCAGTCTCCATTGACTATTTTGGGAGCCTGGCAATACACATATCCCCAAAAAAATCTTTTTGCTGAATGACTAAGGAGACAGGTTCCTAGCTGGCACACTGAATCATCTTGCTGTGGCCAGGCATCTTTTAGCTGTTGAAACATCTAAGCTGGATGTGTCTTAAGCCAGTTTCTGATAAAATCGGGAATCAAACCCAAGAATTCTAGTTCACAGATTTTTTTTCCTGTAACCATTAGAAAACACATTGTACTTTTCTACCTCTAGGTATTTTCCATGATTTCAACTTCCTTCTGAAACTCAGACGTAAAGCTGCTTGCAATATTCAACTTTCAGACACACAGAGGAAAAATATGTTATTAATATAGAACCAAAGAGGGTTTGTCAATTAATTTCTTTTTAATTTCACCAGGTATACATTTTAAGGAGCTAAGAAGAGGTAATAATACCTTTACTTTGATTTGGTGGTTATGTGTCTTCAGTGTATTCACTTGCTGCAGCTCTCTGAGAATTTACTTTTTTCTTTTTTTTTCCTACAAAATTAGATGCAAATTGCTATAAGCCATCTTAAATGTGCACATCCCTGAGCAGTTATATAATAATTTTGGCCAATGTGTGTGTGTGTGTGTGGGGGGGTAAGATTTAACAGTAAGGAACACATTTGCTCCTTGCTTAACGGTAAGGAGCACATTTTTCAGCACAAATGAAGACTGTTTTCCATAAATGATATTCAGACACCTTAAGTCATATCAGGGAGCACATGTGCTATACAGGGAGCTGTGCTAGGAACCCTCTCTTCAGCTTGTCTTCTGGAGATTCTCAGTGCAAATGGATGACACTTGAATATTTATGACCCTTATGTGATGTAGCACCCTCTCATTTCCCCAGTCACTTTTTGTGATTTTACTCTCTGTGTTCAGCCTGTCCAGGGTGACTAATTTATGCAGTCCCCTCCTGGTCTTCACTAAACTGAGGAATGGTGGTTTGAGCTGGAAATAGTAGCTCTCCAGAGAAGAAATACAGGAGCGATTCTTCAGGATGCTTGTATTTTTAATCTGCTTCCTTTTCCCAGCCTTTATCTTCATTTGACAAGGCACGTGGTTCCAGCCTGGAGAGCTTCTGGATTAATGCTTATCATTTTCACATGGGAGTAGTTGTTGTGAACCTCCTGGCTTTATCTTTCATCGCCTGGGTTGTTCCTCAGCTTTTCCCAGGGAAGCACAGCGATTCTTAACCTCAGTAATAAGCCAGATCAAGTGGTTCAGGTGCCACAAGTAGTAGCTTGTAGCCCATTTTCTTGTGGAATACCACTCTCATCGTTTCTGGCAGTTAATGCTCGAGTTTTCTTTAGCTATCCAGGCTTCCTGTCCCTGGCAGTGTTTATGCACACCCTTTATATTTCTGGATGTGTGTCAGTTTAAGAACCACCTTCTGTTATAAATGGTATTACTCAATATGGAATTGAATGTATTTTTTTTACGGGTATAAGGCTACAATAAGGTCAAGATGAGAAAGGGAGGACTCTCTAATGTAATTCTTTTGTCCTGGTGTTGTTGCTGCAGTCAGAGAAAAGGATTAAAAAAGCACCTGTTATGCAGATGCTTTTTTATGCTGATGATACATTTAATAATGAAGTTTGTTCCTCTTCCATTCCTTATGGTATGTATATTGCAAGCTTGTGTCTAATTTAATCTCCTTACTTGACTCGTGGTTTCCTGCTTAGTTTTTAGAATTGTTTTCTATTTTCTTATGAATTCCAAAGGTTAACTTCCCTGTGAATTCATGTGTGTCTGGCTCACAGCAGACACTGATGGCTTGGTCTATGCAAAGGCTCACTACTTATTCTCATCACTCAATGTCTGAGACTCTTGCTGCACAATAAAATAGCAATGGTCTCCAAAAGGACAAGACCAATGTAGTACATGCTCTGGCAGAGCATGACAGGTGCTATATGTAATCTGAAAATACATCAAGAGTTTTAGCATGTTATTTTGGAAAACAGGGTTGATTTCTCAGCATATTTTTCAATGACACTGTGTAATTCCTGCTTGGAACATTTCACAAGGCCATCTTTGAATAACTAGAAAGAAAATGATCCACTATTTGAAAGAAATCCTAGATAGGATCTAGCCTAGAATTAATTTCTGGAGGACATGAACTTATTTAGTAAGTAAATTTTTAAGTATGGAACAACATTTTAGGGAAGGTACAAGGTACCTACTTCAGACACCACTCTTATGACACATGTCCTCACTTAAACTTTTGCTTGCATATCATTTATCTAGCATGAATTTGAATGTGATAGAAGGACAGGTATTGAGAGTTTTAGTTCCAGTCAGTCATGTATAATGGGACAACTCACATGTGAAAGGATTGTCATAAATATGATTCAATTCCATTTAAAGAAAATTCTACAGCTGAATTTTTGCAGTCTCCCATATATATATGCAATATTACATATATATCTGTAGCAAAAAAAAAAATTGCTGAGAAAAGTTCTGCAGCTGGAAGTGAATTAAAACACTAGCAGCAAAAATAGTAGCTGGATCTGTGGAGAAGAAAATGGTAACTCTGAGTGTCTTACAGGAGTTATGGACTCTGTGATTCTGTGACCTAAGTATGCAAGATCTGTACTTAAGTACATGCTCAACAATGTTAATGCATTCCTTTTTAACGGTTTCAAACATTTCTGTGGTCTAGACTCAACTTCCAGTGAAGCTGATGCTACTTAAATAAGATCCACAGTTGCACGTAGCAAACAAATCCTGCGATAATCCACCGATGATAGCTGAAAAGGTGAAGTATTGAGGGCTGTAAAAGGGAAACCTTCCCTTTGACATGAGATTTGATCTGGATATGAGTATAGAAAGTCATTTCTGTAAAGTTAGCTCATCATTTTTGAGATTGTGCTGAAACAAAGACACCACTGGAACAGGGAAGTGTTCCTGTCTGAGTCAGACAAATACTCTCCTTTCCCCATGAATTTTCCCCGCTATCCAGCTAACATACCTGCCTTATTAATAAAGTTGCATACCTATGCTAAATTTCAACTTTGACTTCTCATTGGTCTTTGTTCCTCATGCTCTCAGTGGGAGAAATCTGAATTGTCACTGTCCGCAAAGGTATTTCTGAAGAATTTAATATGAAGAAATGTTAAGTGATCCATAATACATTTTATCAAGCAATTCAGTTACTGTATAGAAAGAGGAAAAGCTAGCCCAAAACCTTAGAGGAAAAAATAAAGAAGTTATTGAAGCCTTATATTTTTATTAGTTGGCTCCCTTTCCCATTGTTTTGGACCTGTTTGTGCTAGAACAGGGTGAGTTTGTCACTAGTCCATTAATGTTTTCTCATATTTCGTCCCAGGTGTGAAGCTAGCTGCTTCTGCCCACCATCAGTGCTGAGGATCTTTTGATTATACACTTCTACATACTGAAACAGAGACGTTACATTTCCTGCGCATAGAACATTTGTTTCATTGTGGTGGCAACCTGTTCTCAAGGAAAAGAGAGACCACTCATTTCTGTACCTTCCTGTGATTATTCTGGTGACACATTTGCAGAAAGCCAGCCAAAATCAAACCCTCTAAAACCATCCTAATAGAGATCCAGAACAGAGCTAAATTACCGCATGTTCATTAATATGGTAAATGAGTATGTTAGAATGAGGTCTTCTGCATTTTGCATTGGTATCTGTAAAATTTTTCTTGTAGTCTATGAATGTAAGTGGAAAATTAAGAAATATTTGTACTGAACTAAAGAATTCATGCATTTTAATAAGTCATATGGAGACTTTCAATCATTTAGTTAATGTATTTTCATGAGCTGAGTGTGAAATACATATTGGATTTGGAAAAATGCCATTCTCTTAAAGTGTTAGGGCACTCTGATGAGTGTTGGTACATACTGTATGTCTGTATACAATGAATTCAAGGAGGCTGGAGCAGTATAAAAGAACAGATCTTGAAAGAACAGCTAACAGGGGCTGCAAAGTGCACAGGACCTTCAGAGAGTGGGTGAGAACCTGAATTGCTCTGGCACTTTGAATAGGTAAAGCAACTTTTCAACTCTGTTTCAGCAAAGTACTGAAACTAACAGTTAAAGTGTGTGAATGTCTTGCTGAAATCAGCAAGATCATGGACAAGACAGAAATTAAGTGCATACTTAAGTGTTTTGTCAGAGCGGTGCTTTGTTGAGTTAGGCTATTCTGATGGAGCGGCAGAACGTACAAATTGACAGCTCCTCCATTTCCAGTCCTCTAAGCTTTCTCCCGTAAACTCAGAGGCTTAGATGCTGAAAACCATCTAAATAGCATAAGCACTTTTGAAACGTACCCAAAAGTTCCAAGGACACAAATGTCCTATCTGTGAGCAAGAATTTAAGCTCAGAAGTCTTTAGCTGACGAGACAGAAGAAACGGTCAACTACTTCAGTGGTAGTAAATGCTTTATTTAACACTGGCTTCAGATACGTGTTGGATCCTGATAGCCTTTTTATTTTATATTTGCAATATTGTCTTTTGTGCTTGACTCCTGGCACTAAAGTTTAAAAAAATATGTTCTTGGAAAAGGCATATAAATTTGAATAATTATCTGGTTAATGGATTGAAACTCATTACATTCAATAACATCCTGTTCTTCCGGGAAGCATACTTCTATAACAAAGGGCACCTCTGTTTGAGTTTAAATGCGCCGGTTTGGTGCAGTATTCCTTTGGTGTGAATAGTTATTACAGGCAATACGCACCCTCCAGTATGCTTTTATGCTCTTCATTTGGAATAGTCATCCCCATTAATTTGGGGTTTTTTTTACTCACTGTGGTGTGCAGAATCCTTTCTAAACCAAGATCCTGCATATCACTTTGCACCGTAAAATCTGGGCTCACAGCTTCTTGTACTAACATGAGTATTTTTGGACTCAAATCGCAAATGCATATGTGATCTTTTCTCTGTGTATTGAACACCTTTTCCTTCATGATTCCCATTCCTTTTACCAAGCCTAAATGAGACAAAATATCAGGCTCACAAATCAGCTTCCATGTCTCTAATCATTGGATTCATCAGCTAAAATGAGACACCTGGGGAAAAAAACAAGTCTTTCCTCAGTTAATTAAGGATGTACTTTCTGTAATTAACACAAATTATTACTTAAACAACTTTGAGAAAAGGAAGAAGGACAATTTCTTGGCCATGAATGTCAGAGCTCTGCCAATGCATTTAGGGAGGTCAAATGACCTGACAAGATGCCTGAACCCTCATCTGGTAAAATAATAAAAAGGCATAAGAATTCCTGTGTAGCCTTCCAATTTAACAGTGCTAAGGGATTTCTTAAAAAGAAATGTGGTATGGGGGTGGGGGAAGTAAATATACAAAAAGGCAACAATAAAATGATTTTACTTGTGTCTTCTAAACCAAACAGCTGTAATATGTTACCGCATGTTGTCCTCAGTTATATTTCTTCTTGGCATAGATAAGTTTCCTACTACTTGAAGGCTAATTAAAGAGATTTTCCATCTTCCACTTTTCCTTGCTACAGTTCTTATATTATCATGTAGTTCTGTCAGTCTCTTATGGACAGGGATATTCTGTGCAGCAATGCTGTACTATATAAGCAATTGATTAAAACAAAATGCATCCCATTTGGTTTTGAAAATACCCTGCATAAAGATACTGTTAACATTTTTCAGACCTTCACAACAGGCCTGATCTGGTGAAGTCAGTGCAAGTCTTTCCACTGACATCAATGGGCAGTGGATCAGGGCTCATTTATGTGCTACTTCTAGCTGTGTTTTCTCCATTCTTTAATTCTGCAGTGGTTTCATGCTGAGATTTGTTGAAGTTGATAGAGGCAATTCTTGCATTTTTTTGTAATTCTGCACAAGTGGCAAATTTTGTGTTTATAAGCATCTTCTAGTCCAGCAAGTTTTACAAGTTGGTTAAAGATCCCATACAGAGAACCAATAGAAAGAACTAAATTTGTGCTGAAAGGACGTAGATGGACAGGACAACTGTGTAGGAGCAGTTTTGGGTAAAGACCGCCAAACCCCAGAAACTTCTAATGTAAAAGCCACTGTGGAACTTCAAGGTTTCAGTTTTAACTTCGGTGTGCAGAAGACTGCTGTGTGTCCTTACATAACTTCAGGGCACACACACATACACCCCCGGCCTTGGACTTACCGTTAACCCTGGTACGCACTGTTTTATTAGTTTTTTTGTCAAACTAAAACCAAAAAAAGGAAAAATATGTGCTTTTCTTAGAGATTTTTATTTCATAGAAAAGCATGCTTATCTCAGTGTGTGTGTTCTTTTTTTAAACCAAAATGGCCTACAGCTGGCCAAAACTACTTATCCTAATTGTCTATTCTGGAGTAATTTAGGATTTGGGGATTTAAGCAAGGAATAGCCTGGGGACCTCCAATTTCTGAAGGGGAGGGTGGTCGGGTTGTTCCTTTGGAGGATAACTCGTCTGCAGAACTGCAGAAAGAGGTGAGGGAAAGGAAGCAGAGGGAGCTAGAGCAAGATACAGGACAATTATAGCATCTAGAGTGGGTTAGCCTGCCTTCTCTCTCAAATTTGCCAAAATCTTGATAATTCAGTGATCAGAAGAACCTTGGGAAAGGTAGAAGGAGGAACTGAGAGAGACTTGCTGCTTCTCCCCTCATAACAGTGATGGGACAATGGTGAGCAAAGGTCAGTATGGGTCATTTGGTCTTCCTGTAAACAACAGCAACCTTTTTCACAGTGAAGTCTTGCTGTGCATCACATTTTAGTTGCCTCTATAAAAAGAACAAAATACCTCCCCCCGTCAATTCCCCATCAGAGTACAGTAATGAAATGCCCAGCTGCAAATGTAGCAAAATCCATTCCAGTTCTGCTCAGTTATTGTCTGTCTCATCTTTAGCAGATGGCTGGACGATGATGTCTGCAGTAATAAAAATATTAAAAACGAAACCTGCCAGCTGAATTGGAAAACTGACTAATTTCTATTTTTATAATGTGGTACATGAAGCCATTATTTCTGAAGCCAGTAATGGCCATATTCAGCAACAGCCATGTGAGAACATTTAGTTACGAGATGAAGCACTACTGGACTGCTCCATCCCTAGACTTCTGGAAAGAGAGGGCACCTCACAGCACATCCAGAGCAGGCAGGAAAAATCTGGCCAAAGACAGCCCCGTACTGCTTCCATGTGTCATTCAAAAGAACGGTGTTAGCTGGTAGCAGCAAGAGTCGTGTCCTCACCGGGGCATAATATCTCCAAGGCTTGCTTTGGCACTGCTTGCTCAAAGGCACATACATTGCCTAGCCAAGCACTGCCTGGCACCACCATGTTCACGGCGAGCAAGATGTCTTTGGAGCAATTAGTACCATGGCCATGCCGTTGAAAGAGCATGGCCTTCACTTGCATCCCAGGTTCTCCCTTTGCTCCATGGTACATGCAATTTTTTTAGCTGTGGGACATAGAAACATAATGTTAAATGTAAGCACAGTTTTTTACAGTTAAACTGTAAAGCAAAATTGCTCAGGTAGACTTTTTTTGTATTAGAGATTCTATGTTCTGGATTATACAAAAATAGAGGCTAAACTAGGTATGAACTGAGAGCTGACAGAAAGTGAACAGATGACGCTGTAAGAATACTCGGTGGATAATGGTCTTAATTCTCTTTATACTGGATAGATCTCTAAATGCCAGAAGATCATATGGCACTAATTCATTCGCTCATGTGAGCGATATTGGGAAGAAACCATTCTTTCACTCCTGGTAAGTGAGATTCTATCACTCTGTCATTGAGGTGCATTGTCTGGATTATATTGGCAACTTTTGTGGATTTTTAACTTACTCAAAACATAGCTTAACACTTTTGAAAAGGACAGGTGATTTTCAGAGCTGTGGGTTAACAACACGTTCTTTGAAATACATAGAGGATCCCGATTTTCAAGAATTACCAAGCATCCTTCTTGAACTCAGACTCCACAATGACATCTTGATTAACTCAGATAATTCTATTGTAAATATCCTGACATTTAGACCCAAACAGTTTAGCGGGTCTGTCACACATATTCTAGCAGTGATATTCTTAGTCAAATGACTGTTCCAAGATTATACTGAGATTTGGGGGTTTGCTTTTTTTATTAAAGAAATTCACTGGGTTACAAACCCACCAGTTTTGGGTTTTTTATGGAAAGTGCTTGAGGAATCCTACTTCTGGTATCTCAGATCTCATGTTTAATCTTAATTAGCATTATATACGTCATTAAAGAGAACAACCTCTGGACTTGTTCTATCTTTCTATTCCAAGTTCCATTCAGCAAGGGGACATGAAAAAATACGAAATGTGAAATGTTGTCCTGTTGCACTATATTACAGTCTTACAATTTGTAATGCACTAATTAGTGTTAGTTTATTCCAGCTGCTATGGCCAGGAAATTAATTGGTGTATTGTTTGAATGAAGGAAGATGCACAAAGCAGTTTATATGCTTCTTGTCACTTGTATTTGCTTGGAAAAAAAAATTGATTTCCTGTGTGTTTGGAAGAAAACAATTATATTTTTTTTTCTGAGACTGTGCACACCTTTTTTATTAGTTTATGTTCAGATGTATGTACTGACTAAGACTCTCAGTCTCCCCTTGCCATCCATTGTAACCTGACAACTAGAGTGACAGGTTTTGATTTCAATGAAAGATAGGGATGGACCAAACCTTTGAAAACTAGGGCTTATCAGTCATTTCTTATCTTATTTAGCCATTTTAAAAACAAATGTAAAATGTTATTGGCCCACCTTACAACAGTGTGGGAAATAATACATATGAGCAAAAGTGTTTTAGAACTGCCAATGCAAAGACTGATGGAAGGGAAATTATTCTTAATCTTGGTTCACTATTTTCCAGGTGATGCTTGCCATTTCATAATCTCTAAGAGACTATAAAATTTCTCTGTGTGTGGTTTTGTCCATTAAGGATTATATTTAAATCTGAAAATCCTTTAGATAGTAAAAATGTACTTGGACCCTTGCCTTATCTACAGAATAATAAACTTTTGAAATAAAATACTGTTCTTCTGACTGATCACAACACTCTGAGCTCTGCCATTCAGCCAGTTCTCAATCCACCTCACTGTCTGCTCATCTAAGCCGCACTTTCTAAGCTTGCCTATGAGGACGTTATGGGAGACAGTGTCGAAAGCCTTGCTGAAGTCAAGGTAGACAACATCCACTGATCTCCCCTCATCCAACCAGCCAGTCATGCCATCATAGAAGGCTATCAGATTGGTCAAGCATGATTTCCCCTTGGTGAATCCATGTTGACCATTCCCAATAACCTTCTTTTCCTCCACATGCTGGAGACATGGAGATGACACCCAGAATGAGCTGTTCCATCACTTTTCCAGGGATGGAGGTGAGGCTGACTGGCCTGTAGTTTCCTGGGTCCTCCTTCTTGCCCTTTTTGAAGGCTGGAGTGACATTAGCTTTCCTCCAGTCCTCTAGCACCTCTCCTGTTCTCCATGACCTTTCAAAGATGATGGAGAGAGGCTTAGCAATAACACCTGCCAGCTCCCTCAACACTCATGGGTACATCCCATCAAGGCCCAGACCCAGTAGACCTCAAAAAATAGTAAATTATCCATTTAGTAAATTATCCATTTTCTATGTTGTCTTGTTTAAGAAACAACTCAAACTAATACATTCCACAATGATCTGATGGTCAAACTGTGAGTAATTTTTAGAAATCTTTGGGGATATTTTTTTAAAAGGCAGTTCAAGAACTTTTTTATGCATCGCGTAAAAGTGGCAGGAGATAATATTGGATGAAGTAATCTCCATGCTCCTTAGCAGAATCCCTAAAAAGGGTATAGCATAGAGTACATGCTGATGCATTATCCTAATTTAACAGCTTTGAGGCAAGAGAATTTGCTTGTAAGCTTTAAAGGACTGAATGGGACACTACTGAGAAAGAGAATTCTCCCAAACATAGCTGAGTCTGGCACAGAGCCACTCTAAACATCTGGTTTGACAAATGTTAAAATTTTTAGCTTGCAAGTAATTGACTTTTAAATCAATAGAAATCTTTTATTCATTGTTTTGCCTTCATTTTCGTTTTGTGAAGCTGAAGTTCAAGAACGCAGTCAGATAAGTTTCTCCTTTGCATGCTTCTACTACAACCTCAAAACTGGTCATATTTTGTAAAATGAAGCTTAATCCTTGATACCAATTTTTCATTTCAAAATTTCTATATATTTTTCCATCATTAATTATAACAGATTGTATTCTTTAGCTACAGCCATTTGCCATAAACGAAAAGAACTAAACTGGAGATCTCTAATGCATTGTAGAATGGAGTTTGCAGTGCATTTTCAACTGTCATGCATATTGCACAATATATTTCCTCTTGACAACTTGTAGCAAGGAGACGTACTGGACTTGTGCATGCTTCCTATACTACCTCTGAGGGGAGCCATTATCCAACAGTTCTGATTAATGCCAAGGAAACCATATGTCTTTGTAATCCTTGCATGATTACATGGGCCTGATTGTACTCCTGTTTAAGTGATATGAATCACAAACAGTCTGCAGCCACATAGTCTGCATGGCACATTTCAATAGAACAGGCATAAAATAAGATGAAAATCTTTGCAGTATAATCTGTTATTTTTAGTTTGGTACAAGGATGAGAAAAAAGTAAAATGAAACTGCAGAGAAGAAATATCTTCCAGTTCTTTTTCATTTTAGTATCTGGTTGGTTGTGAGTTGGTAAAGCTTATTCAGGAGAGAAGACATTCTCAACTACTCCTAAGTTTGATCATATATAACTGTATAAATATAGAATATTACTGTTGATTTCAACATCTGTTTTAATGGAATTTTATCATTTTATCTGAAGTTGAGGGCATATTCTGCAATTTGAAATTTCATTTTCAGCGGGAACTCTGAGTGACAAGCATCATTTTTAAGAGCATAATTTCGTTTGGAAAGATGAAGGGGAGGTGTAGAAGCAGGTGGAGGAAGACAGGTAAAACAATTTAATGAACATATGGGGAAGTGGTATATAATCATTATTGGTATATTATGGCTGGTATTGGCAAAGAAAATATCCAATGACCTAATGCATTTTGTATTACTCTCTAGCCTGCTGGAGTCTGGTTTAAAAATGTTCTTAAGTGCTGAATTGTCCTGATATACTCTTAGGAATATTGTTTATTTTTTGAGGAGGCCAGCAGCAATAGGATTGAGAAAGTGTCTTTTTTAATTACAGTGCTCTGAGAAGCAATGTCTAAAAAACTCTACAAGGAGTGGGCAAATGATATAGTTCAAGGCTGCATTGTGAGTGAGAGATTAGTGAAAGCTTTCGCTGTACTTTGAACATGTACTGTTCCATGGGATATTTACTTTAAATACAGACTAAATATGTTTCATTGGTTGCAGTGAAGTTTAGAGTGTATAAGACATAAAAAAAAATCCTTAAAACTGGATAACTTCATATATTTGAAATATACCACTGTTTTTCATTATCTTTCCTCTGTATCTGTTGACATTTTTATTTTACACCTCCTAGAGGGCAAATGACTGAAAAGTTAACTTTGAACAAACTTTAGGGCACGTGCTCTTCCAATGGCTCAAAAATAAGTCAAAGTAAGTTGTTTCATCTTCACTGTGTAGATCCTGCTGACTCTTAACCAGGCTCAATAACAGTGTGACAATGGCAAGCAGTGCTTGCTGAGATCCTACTGTCATCTTTAGCTTATGCTAAAATTAGGAAAAAAATCAGGACAAGGACAAAAATATGAATGGAGTAGTTGGTGTAGTTAGTACCCCTTGTCTTTTTTACTCAGAAATGTTTTTTTCTTCTTAACAGGGGATTGTCAAGAGAGCAAAGGTAACAATGTCTTTTCATGTCCCGCGTCTCCTTATTTCAGATGTGCAGAGCAGACCCCAAGCAAACTATGGGTTCTAGCTCTTGCTTTCTATTCTGACTCTTACCAATGGTGCAAATTGTGGGTTTTTGTGAGGAGTAGAGGCTCTTAAGGATCGGAATTTGGACTGAGACCACTACTAGATCATTTCACAGAGACTTCCAAAAAAATAGAATCCCCAAACCCCAATCATATGATAACTTCTGGCTGAACTCTTGCCCAACTTGAACTGGAGTCAAATATTGCTTTAGCTAAACTAAATCTCCCTTGGTCTTCACTTTCAAATAAAGCAGTTGTTATTTTTGTTTTGTTTTTTCCCTATTAAATGAACAAATCTGCTTGGGATGTCCTTAAACCTCTGTGCGCTGATTCACTCCAAAGTAACTGTAGATGACTTGTAGACAAATGATCCGAGTTCCTGATTGCATAGCTGGAGAGAGTGAGTAAGACGTGCACTCTGTCCCTTGGCTGTCATACACTGCTTTACCATATCTCCATTAACATCCCAGTGAATGCGTTGATTACTGCTCTGGATTCTCTATTTAATAAACTGTATGAAACTCTCCCTGGAAAAACAAATTAGTACTTTGGCTTATCTCTTTTTATCTTGGCACAATAAACCATTTTTTCTAATCAGCTGATTTGAAGTTAAATAGGGTGACAAGTTTCACTCAAATTACATTGAAGTGCCTCCTGCTTACAACTATACAACTGTTTGCTGACAGCTCGCACAATCAAAACTTGGGAAAGATTTGCATGGCCCAGTACCAAAATAACATATTACAGTAGTTTTTTTGAGTGTCTGAAAGACATAGCGATGACCTAAGACTAGCATTTAGTCCAAACTTAAAGATCTCTTCCAATATATTCCAGTCAATCCTTACCTTGGGATTTAAGACTAAAGGCAGGGATTCAAAATCTGCTTTTATTTATGAACATTGTGTGGGAGATCTGCAGAGTTTAGAGCAGAATAACTCTGAAGTCTATAGGGATAGATGTACCATGTGGTTCTGGGAGAATCCCGATAATCTCAGAGAACTGTTTGTATACCCACAAAACCATAAATGGCTTCACAGTCACCTTGCTATGAGACGTATCAGGGGGAGAGGCTAAATAGAAAAAGACCTAAAAATTTAACCTGTAATAAAATATATATGTCAGCATTAAATTCCAGCTAAAACATATTGGGATTTACCAAATTTGGAGAGGAAGACACTGCACTTCAGATTGGAAACAATTTTTGGGGGAAATGATGAAGAGTTTACTGTAATTGCGAGTCACATGCCTGCAAATTGCCTAACAAAGCTCTTATTACTCCTCGTCTGTTTCTTTTCATGGCATGGAAATTGAGGTTGAGGTGGTTTTTTAATTCTTAAATGTTGAGATAGCTAACAGAAAGATTTGGCCTCCAATTCAGATTGGGACAGGTGGTATGGATTTATTTGGTTCTTATTGAAGAGCACTTCCAGCAGCTGCTGAAATGGAAAGCAAACAAATGAAGCTTGAAATGGAGGAATAGCTTAGGCCCAAATTTGTAACCGTTAAATTTTCATTTCTTTTCCTTGCTAACTCACAGACGTATCTTGCCAGCTTTTCAAAAGTGTTATGCATATCCATAAAACATATCTACTGATTCAGATCATAAATAGTAAATGCCCCAAGCCATGAAGCAAAAGGAGGCAGTAACATTTACAGTGGTGCCTAACAAAGCACTCTTCCACTTTTAAGAGAGCAAAAGGACGGGGGCAAAATCTACCACCAGCTGAATGGACACGTCCTGAGTAAGCCAAATAGTTTTCTGTCAAATTGGGAAGATGTGAACTATCTTGCATAATGTTGAGCTAAAAGTGTTACAGCTTCTCAGGTATTTTTCCTCCTCCCTCTCATTCCTCCTGTGCCTTTATCTTCATCTTCTTCTACTTGATTATTAAAAACAAAGCAAGAAATGAAAATAGCAAAAGAAAATGGGAGGAGGAAGGAAGAAAGGCAAGACGAATAAAATGCAATAATTGTTAAATCAAAACCTGAACTGTATTTGGTTCCAATACCTTCCGTTTTTTTGAATTTCTCATTGAGATGTTAAAAAATGTAGAGTAAACATGAAGTTTTTTGAATATTTCTTGAAACATACTTGCCATTTTTCACCCAGCACTGCTGCCAACTTTCTGACTGTGTAGTACAAACAGCTTTTCAGCTACTCCTACAATGGTGCATTCAGAAAAAGATGCATGTGCTAATGGCACCTGCACAGCCACTCATTTATGGCAGTCAAGGAGCAAGTGAACATGCCAATCAGATAATATATGCAGGTTGGATAACTATATATCTACCTACCTGCCTGTGTGTGGTACTGTGGCTAAGTGAAGGCAGTGGGGTGACATGGAGGCCCATGTGTTCTCCAGGGTACGTCCATTTTGTCCATAGCAGGAAATTATTTCTACAATAGTAATGTATAATTTACACTATCAGTATAAGAAAAAATAAGTTGTTAACCTTCTGAGTTGCAGATTCAAAAGGAAAAATTAGTCTGAACTAGTATGTTTCTCAACATCAAGTGTATCTCACTCTTTTTCTTGTAATATATGAAAATCTTTTAATATTTACAGTTATCTGTTTGCATTAAAGAAATAGTATGTGTGCGTGTATGTGTATATATGTGTATATCATATCTATATGTGTGTATAAGTATACTTCTTTAATGCAAGCAGATGACTACAAAGAGAATATTCATCTCTGACAGTGAAAATATTAAGGCCTAAGGGATATTGGCTAGACATACATGTGAAATAATTCTTGCCTCCAGTATTTCTAATGAAGACCATCTGCAAATAGCTTTATTTTTGGTTCCAAAAAGAATTCAAATTGCTTTTAATCCGGCTGAACTTTTGAGGGATTAGCTATTATGTTCTCATTACTCCTTTCAGTGACAAATGACTTTTGGGAGCAACTCCATCATTGAATCAGTTCACCAAGCAGAATATTCCATTTCATAAATGAAAAAACCAAACACCACCACCACCCCCAAAATAAAAACCAAACCACAACACAAAACCAAACGACAAAACTCCCCAAATCAAATCAACCCTCTACCTCACTATAAATTCAGTTTAAAATTGTCAGATTTTATTCAGTGTGCAGTTTTAGCTAATAATAATTTACACAGTGTAAGCTTCTGGATAGAATATTTTACCACTTTTTAACACTTGTGAAAAAATAACTGGAAGAATCAGAAAATATTTGTGGTGTTTCTGATTGATTCATTATTACCTTTTAGGAATTTAATGATTTTCATTTTGTTTGGAGAAAATGTAAGTAAAATTAGCAAATGAGTGTATGATGCACATGGAAAAAACAATAAAGAGTTTGTATGCATTTTCATTCAGAATTTAAGGAAATTAAACTTACTCTTTGAAATACTTTCTGGATTCTCCAGAACCGTTTTCTTTATAGTAGATTTGATAGATAGTAGATAGTACTGATTCACTGTCAGCAAAGGAAATGTGGCATTGCAATAGAGTGTATATGAAATGCCAGAGTATCAACTGACAGCATATTTGGCTTTTGCTGTTCAACTAACCTTCAAGTTCTCAATTCTGTGTCACTGAAATAGAAAATATAGAAATATATACCCAGAGATACAATGCTCCTTCATTCAGTCTGTGCCCATTTTCAGGCAGGCGGTCTGGTTATTATAGTCCCTTTTGGATTAAGATCCAGGAATTTTAGCTGCCAGCACTAAAATATTATTGACAGTCTTACAGTGGGTTTCTAATTCATTCAGCATTAAAAAAAAAACCCAAAACACAGCCTTGATATTTTTATTTGTAGGGCAATGTTGTCATCTGATGGAAAATGGAATACACCACTGAAGTCAAAATGAAGTTACAATGATGTACTCAAGCTGAAAATTCTTCTACAAGATTGAACATTCCAAATCAATATTTCTGTTATTCATTACTGCAGTCCCCTGGTAGAGTGTTCCTGATAATTATCCCAATAAGAGCAATAGAGAATGGGGAAACACCTTGTTTCAATCTACCTTGCAGATCCATAAATCATCTCTGCAGTCTTCCAAGAGTGTCTGTGCCGCGTTTTGCCTGCTGTGCCTTCAGACAGTATCTGCTCTACATTTCTCTTCTATCCTTCCCTGTTTCATTCACCCAGTGAGAGATTTCTGGTAACAGACCTGCCTGACTTGACTGCATCATTGATGGACTCACCATGTCCTCTCCCTGAAGGGAGCTAGGAGCTTGGTCCAGAAATCCTGGAGATGAGCAGTGTGGTGTTCAGCCTGCTGGGAGAGAGCCCTGCAATGTGCATGCATGTGTGAGAATATGGGAGCCGAGATCTTCTCCAGGGCACTGTGCTGGGAGGCAAAACACAAGTCAAGAACAGACACATATTTCCTGTAAGAATCAGAAGAAAATGCTGTGAGAGGTGAAGTAAGTACCTTTGCTTCCCTCAGTCACACTATTTGTGTGCAGAGACCAAACTCTTAGTGCCAGCCCCTGAAGACCAACATTTGCAGGTCCATGGCTGCCTAGAAGCCTCCCATCACATCAGACAAAAGAAATGCTCAACAGCACTGGGATATTTGGGGACAGAAACCAAAGCGTTCTATTCCACAACAGCTCAGCTATGTGTGTCTGAACGGCTTCCCCTGGACTTTGTTAGACATTTCCAGGCCTGAGAGAGAGACATCTGTGGGTTTGTGTGGGGTTATTCACCGTGGGGTTCCTCTGCCACGTTCCAGCATGGCAGCTTAGTGCTGCAGGGAGAGAGAGGAGCTGTGGGGCCATGCAGCGCTGGGAATCCTTTGCACCTAGTGGGGGCTAGCCCCGCCACTGCAGTAACTGGTGCCATTGCCCAGTCCAGCCTCTGTACTTCACTGGGCTGTGCACAGGCTGGCACATGGTGGCTGTGTAGGATAACTACCAAAAAAATAACATTAGGTGAATATGTGCACTAGGTGCAGGCCAGCAAGACATAGGGTGACTGGTGCCTGTTGTACTGGGTTTGGTATGTGACTGTTTTCTAGGCACGTGTAGGTCATCTGACAACCCTGAACTTGGTTTTTCATTAGCGGTGGTGGAGCAGAGTCTTCAAATAAGGGTGAGAATTCAGAGATTAGAGGGAAGCAAGGAGGGATATATTGTTTTTTTAACACAAAAAGCAAGCCTGCTGCTGCTCTGGAGATTTCCACTCTCTTTTATAGGTTAAGGGAGGCTCCAGTCCCTTCAGGACTTTCCCCAGACTCAGGGCTAGTGTGGGAGTTTACGCCCTGACAGGAAGGATGCACGTTGTGCCCACTGAGGATGAGGCGTCCATCTGCCATGGCATCTTTGAACAGTATGTGACAGCACGGAAATTATCGGACACAGCGGTGCAGGGTCTGTCTCCTGTCTTATGGGATATACACTGGCAGACCAGGAAAATTCCTGGGGATCATCCACGCTGGTGAGCATACAGAAAAAGAAGTTTCCTGCCTGGGATTTCAGCTAGGGCATGGCACTCTGTGCAGAAAGAACCGGACACTGTGTGCATTGTCAGAGAATTTGGCCTCAGGGGAGCTAACAGTGATGCTGTGACAGGACACTGCAGACACAATGACTTATATTTCCAATCAGGATTAATAATTGTTCAGGCCATCAAACATAAATAGCCGGTGTTTAGACAAATGAATTTTATATCAAGCTTTTGGTCATATGTATTCATGCGCTGCCACATCAATTGAAAGCAGGATGAGAGCCATCAAAGGAGCAATAGGTTATGGGCAATCTGACCTGATGGGTCCTGGGAAAAGTGTAGGTTTCAGTGCTGAGTACACAAATCAGCTATGCTAAGCCTGCATGGGAAAGGAATGGCCAGAATATGTTGCTCATCAGTATGGCACGAGACGATTCAGTTTAAAGTTTGTGCACGCACACACTGGACACACGCATACTCTTCTGTGTTTAGGGGTTGACTTGTTTACTGACATGCTTACTGCCTACGTTAGCAACACTATGCCTCACAGTGTCTGGATCGGTTGCTATCACCAAATCAATGGCGATTAGATGAAGAATTTGGTTTCTATGGGGTAGATGGATGCCATAGGGTGAGAAATCACGGATCTACAATCCATTGAATAAGGCAGTGGAGAGTTCACTGGCTCTGATAGCCCTCCTCCCTGGCAAGCTGAGCGCTCAGTCCAGAGGTCTGACACTTATTTTCCTCTCCCTGCCTCTGAGTCACACAGATTCTTTCCCACCATGGTTAGGTGGGAAGCATGCTGCCTGGGCTGGCACACTTGTACAGGTGGCACCTCTTACCGCTTGTTGTTCACACGCATATCGTCTCTAGAAGAACATTTGGCAAAAGCCATCAAATACATACCTCAGTAGAGAGAAGTGAGTACAAAATGAAGCTATGAGGTAAGCTAAAATGTATATAGTAAATGAGAGATATGTCTGTTACAGTAGCATAACCCACAGGTACAAAACTATCTGTTGGATGATTGTGAAGTCATTGGAGTAGCATGTACAGCACAAACTGAATGCGAAAATTTGGCCCAAACGCGTATATCGCACCTCTGACTTTTAGAATCCCATAGAATAAACTCTAAAAGATTTCAGTACTTCTTTTAATGAACAAAAGTTAGCATTTTTTTTAGTCACAGTTCTAAACAAATTAGAGATTGTTCTGATGAGATTTTCAAACTCCCGATTTTTAGAGTAAAAAACCCATGAGCAGCTTGAAAAATGGATTGTCCCCTCAGTTCTCTATCCCATTTAGTAAAAATCTTGCCGGAGCTCAGACATGTTGCCAAGATTGCAAAAAGGAAACAATTCACAAATGTGGGCACAACACCTGTGCCTCTGCAGTCCAGGCAAGGCACTGGCATTCCGCTTGGAGGGAAAGCAAGAGGAAACCATTGCTGACTCACAGAGACAGGTGGAGGAACAAAGCAGCGGCTTTGGCTCAATCATGGAATTGACTGTAAGGGAAAATGTTTATTGCCAAAGGATACACTCCATTTGTGACCAGCTCGACTGTCAAATATCTTGTTCTTGGCTAAAAAAATAAATATTTCTCCTTGATGTTCCACTGAGTTATCAGCATATGAGCGAAGCCTTCTTCTGGTATTGGCACAGTTAAGAGAACCATCTTACTAGGACTGATCCAAATGCCACTGCAGTCAACCAGATAGGAAAAAAGAGTTAGTCACCAAAGAGCCATCACACTGAAACACATAGCATTTGTTACTGATCTGAGTTATGATTCAGGTTAATGGATGAGAAGGCTCCATTTCCTATTGCTCTTTAATTATTATTTTTTATAAGAAACATTAAAAATAGTCTGGTTTCAACCTCTTGAATTAGAAAACTTTTGTTTCCTCCAAGCTGGAACTTTTTACAAAAGTAAAGACTTAGCAAATTTAGACATAAAATGATTAAAGACAGATCAGCATTGCAACAAGATATTACAAAATTATTGAAATGAAGTGTTTCATCTGCACTCAGCTCACACATTTTTCAGATTTTGAATTTGTGGAAATTACTGAGATTTTTGCCTTTCATCCTGATCTGAGAGGAAAAAATGCTAACAGCTCAGAACTATCTGCAGTAGCAGAAGGGAGTTTCCTGTTCTGCTTCGGTCCCGTTTGGTTGCTCTCTGTTGTGAAGTTATTTGCTAAGGGCCACTTATTCCTGTAATTTAAAAAGGCCTTCTAATGGAAGAGATGGGATGAGGCAATGGAAGTTGGTAAGTACTTCCTGAGTATGCAGACCAAAGCAGCTCATAACTTGTGTCCCCTCCTTCCCTTCTGCTCTATTCATTCCCCAAACTGGCATTGTTTGTTGTATTTTTATTGGGCAGAGACAAGCAAAGCACCTTGCTAATACACAAGTCTCAGCCACACTCAGAGACCTTAATGAAGGGCTGGGTAAACTTCCTGCAGACTAGGTTTCAAAACATAAGAATATTTTGAAAGCAATTAAAAATCTTAATAGGTTTCTCAAAGCCAATCCAGAATAAAAAACATTCTTCTTTGGCAACTTGCAAATAATGGAGAAAATTCTGACCACAATGTCTCTGAAGCTATCCCTAGAGTCAAATTGGAATTTTTATTGCTGTGTTGTCTTTTTAGTCATGCCACATTTCAGCACTTTTAGTTCTAGAAGTAAAGGCTAAATCCATGAGCAAAAGTTTCTGATGCAGTTAGAAGCAGCTTATTCAGCCTGTGTTGTTTATGAACTCCAGGCCATGCCATTTCTATTGAACTGCTGCATTGCTAAGGTTTCCAGGAAGTTGTTCAATACTATACCATATATTATCAAGTAATTTTACATGCTGCACCAAGGGCAGCTATCATTCCATGATGGTGGAATTCATCCATGTTCCTGTTTAAGAGTCTCTGTCAGTGACTGCAGTCACAGAAGTATAACGACGCAGGTGGAATTGCTCCAAATTAAAGACGTAGCCAGCCAAAAACACGTCATAGCTCAGACACCACAAACTTACCTCATCAGTGAAAGAATTCTGATAAGACAAGATTCATTTTGTAACAATTTGCATCCGATGGCATATAAATGCATCAATCAGACATTATGTCTTACGACCTCCAAATTGGGGTTCAACCGGTGTTGTTAAAATAGATTCATCATTATCTCCCTTCCAGAGAAGAGTCTGGACAAAGTTCTTAGTTTTCTGGCAGATTACTTCACCGAAGACAAGTATAAGCTGTATGAGCACTGCAAGAATGGAAGAGCCACTCACAACCACACCACCCCACACCTGCATCCTGCACAGGCGATGATGTGCCTGTTCTCAAATTCTTACAATCTGACGCGACAGCCAAAACGGGACAAGTAAAGCAGCGACAGAGAGTGGTAAAGGCCTACCGTCACTAACATGGCAAATCATGGCTGAGCTAGAAACAGGTGGCAGGTGTCCTTGTAACCAGCCCACCACCATTTCTATGCCGTGTAACTGCTGAGACCAGTTAGCCCCTTATACATACATTTCAACCGTTACTCCTTAAATTTGGACTTTTCTGCACTATCGAATACACGTAACTGTGATTAGGGCTTTGAAAGACTTGCCAGGCTCAGAAAACTGTAGTGTGATTGAGATAAGTCTCCTTAAAGTCTATGTGTTTACAGGCTGAAAAAGGTTTAAAACATAGCTATCTCTTTTTGACTACAGATAAAGAAATATTAGAAAGCAAAAAAATATTCTTTGGTTGGTTAGCACTATTAAATCTGCAAACACTGTCATTTCTGGCTAGAAATAGGAATAACTACAGTCCTCTCATTCCTGCTCCTCATAAATCTGAATCCTATATCCTGTGAGTGAGCACGTACAGACTGTATAAATAAAGGGGACACAAATTTCATGAGTTCTCTACACAGAGTATTTTGCTCCCATATTAAAGTCAATAATAGCCAACAAAAAATAAATCGCCTGATTTAACATTTATGCTAAGAAATGCCCTTTCGGGTTATCAGAATCTAAACATGGTGTTTAAGACCTGGTATCAGAGTAAAAGAAGTCAAAGGAAAAAAACAAGTGAGATCTGCTTTAGGTCCTGCTGATAGGTATCAACATTTTGAATTATGCCTAGAAGAGACTGATTTTCTGAACTCATATGTTTAGTTTCCGGAAGTATACATGGACATTTGCAAACACTCCCCAAAAGATACCAAGAGACAAAGCACTTGCAGGAAAGTCTCAGATGACTAACCTCAGCTTGAAAATTGCATGTGCTTACTATTATGGCCTGAGTTCAGATGGTAAAATATTAAACAGCAAAAACAATCTGCTCCCTCTCTGACCAAGACTTGCACTTTGGGTGGGTCGAGGAGGATTTTTGCCTGTGTGTCTGCACATTACAAATGCCATGTCCTTCTGTGTACATGTGTATTTGCATATGTGACATATATGCATGCACACACCAATGTATATCTGAATGTCAGTTGATAACATGATTACAATTATCAGAAGCCCTGTCTTGGATGCACTCTGTCTCAGAAGTCTGATGAGCTGGGTGACAGCTTGGAGAGCTGTGTTTCAGTATGGAGAGTGCACTGTTGCAGAGATTTGGGATGTGAATCAGGCTGCATCAGATGAAGAGGTGACTTCTGGCTGGCTCAGTGTGCTGAGGAGAACGGTAAGGGAAGAGGGAGTCACAACTCCTCCCTTTCCCTCTTTCAGGATACAGGAGGAGGTTGTTCCACATATGCTGCCATATAAATGACTGCAGATGAGGACAGTCTGAAAAAGCAAGGTAGAAACCAAGGCATTCCCTTCTTTTTTTTGTGTACAGTTATATACCTTGTGTTGTAATTTTACCCTTCCTAAAACCAATTTCTATTAGACATTTATTTCTCATTTATTTTTGGTCTGCAACTATTCATCTAAACATTTGATATTTTCATAAATGTTTTTCCTGAGACTTGACAGCTAGCAGTTGTATTGATTCTGTCGTGTTCTTCCTAGGAGGCTTATTTATTAACAAATTAACCTCAGGCCGATTTCATATGGAAAAAAATCCTACATTTCTCACAAAGTATTAATACGTTTAGGGGTCTTTGCACAATCTTGACCTCTGTGAAATAAACCCATGTCCAGTTTGCTGTAGCAGTCACCATGTTGCCTAGCGGATCATTGCTATTAAGGGGATATATTTGGTGTCTTGGCAGTAAGTTAAAGTATGGTTTGGCAAATATATTTAGGCTTTGATGCTATGAGTTGTCCTTTCCAAACAAGAGTTTCTGGGTGGTATTTTAAAGTTATGCCGTCTGCTGCTGTTTTCCTGGATATGATAACACTGCAGTGTGTCTGTTTTGTTCGAGGCAGTGCTTTATGAATGCTGCACATTTAGAGATCTCTTCTTATGACCCTTTTTTTCCCAGGAGTGGAAATGACAACAAATGAGCTCACACTGCAAGGACTCAAGTACCTCAAGGTACCTCGGAGCACAGCCAGGCTCCGCAGGGGAGTGGACTGAGCCCGCAAAGGGAGCCATCAGAGGGGCATAACTCACCCTCGTCCTCTCCCGTAACTGACCCTTGGCCTGCTGGCTGGTTGGCAGCTGAAAGCCTGAAAAGGCCATTTCCTCCCTCTCGGCTGAGGGCTCAGGTACAAAACTTCGTAACTCACTGCTTTTTAAGGAGAACTTTCCGGCATTTCTGCCAGGAGCTGCGGATGGGAGACTGGCTCCCTCGGCCTGGGTGCTCCCCTGGAACATGCCGCCCACAGCCCCACGGCTGACCGCTGCCCAAGGGTTTCGGTCCAGCTCAGCACATCGTGGGCACTTGGCTGTCAGAGGAGGGTGGAGGGGGAAGGCCAGGAGCCCCAGGGCTGCCCCTTCCCCTCAGGGCATCCCCCCAGCAGTGAAGCGGGGCCTTTCCCCCCACCCAGAACCCCCGCTGCCTCTGGACCTCCTGGGCGCTCAGCCTCCCTGCCGGCACCGCTCACAGCACGGCACAGCCCCTCTCGTGGTCAAGTGAGAAAGAGCATCTGGGACCCAAAAATACAAATGGGAAGGCTGAACCGATTCCACCTTGGCATACGCTGAAATGGAGAGATGGTGGAAACAACACCTTCTCCTATGTTCAGACTCACCACGCTTGCCTTGGCAGCTTTGGGAAACCTTCCCCTCACCTTTCCAATAAAAATTCCACTGCAGTATGACAAACTTGCTCAGGTAGTCCTCACACACTAAACACTGAAATAACTTGTATTTTCTTTCTTTAAGTCCTGCCTGTTTCAATTTCGTATTCTGTCTTCTGGACCGAGGCGAGACAACATCACTCTCAAAATAAGCCCTCACATACTTTGGTGTATCTAATGTCTGCCAGCAAAGAATTACATGAGTTCCTCTGCTGAGGTGAGGCAGCGGCATCTCAGGCAGGGGAGGCTGAGGTTGCGATGTGGTGTGCTGGCCCGGTACAGGATCTCGAGCTTCACCAGCTACGAACAGCAAAAATTTTGCTTCAGAAATGGACATTCAATGGAAACTTTGCTTTGCACAGCAGCTGCAGCCATGAACGTCAAAACAAAGGCAGAGAGAGGGAGATAAGGTATTCCCAGGAAACTGCCCAGGAGTCAAGATAATGGCATTTACAAATTAAAAAAAAAAAAAAAAAAAAAGAAAATTCAACCCAAATCTTCAGATTTTTCTTTGGAAGCATTCCATCAGATAAATTCAGCATTTCACAGCAAGACAGCATCATAGAAATCTATGATGAAAAAAAAAATATTGGTTTAGAAATACGGAGGCAAAGAAACCTCTATCTTCTAGTCAGTTCAAATATTCAAAATAGTCAGTTTAAATAATCAGTCAGATTAAATAATACAGGATATTTTTCTGTTTTGAGCCTGTGAAATGTGAGATGCAGCCTCACTTTAGTAGCATATTGATGATCTGTGTTTGTATGTTCAAAAAGCACAAAGGAATATTATTTTCAAAGACTAGGTGCTCTCTCCCCTTCTGGACAAAGTCTGAGCTTGTATCTTGTGTAATGGTGTCTTGTGAGTTTAATTTTCCCATGCTATTCTTAAATGTACATACTTTTACAGCTGTAGAAGTGGGGGAAGAAATTAAATTTAAATACAAAATTTAGCATAATCCCAGCAAGATTTATATAAGAGAACAAACCATGCCAGGATCCAGCAACCTGAATCTTCAAGGAACTCTGGGGAAGTTCTTTTCCCCATTTCTGCTGCTGCCGCTCATGAGCAACTCGGTTTTCCTCTACAAAGTTCATTCCTTACTCTGCCAAAAGACTGCTGGCAAACATTTTTTTTACATGAAACAGACAGTCTGTAATTAAACACTTGTAGATGGTTGAACTCAGTGAGTTATGAATGCTCTGGGACATATAAACAATTCTACAACAAGAATTGCTTCCATAATTTGAGTCAACAAAGTGAATGGGTTCTAAGCACAATTTAATAAACTCTGTAAGACAACATAGCTACACTTCTCTCATTAAAATGGTCTTATGAGAATACTGTACTTTCACAATATCTTTTAAAAGGTGGGGAAATCAGCAAGAAAGGAACATTCTTCATGTTTTACTCAGGATATGAGTTAATGTACCTCAAAACACACTTCAAGCTTAAGTACAAGTGTGAAACCTGTAGAAAATACCAATAACACTTCAGGAGGCAGGATCTGAATATTCTGTTTTTTTTTTTTCCCCTCCAAATAATACCATCCCTCAATTCTGCAGATTCTGAGAGACCATTACATTCCCGCTCTTTAGTTCTGCAAGTGTTGGAACAACTTACATTACTAGGTCTATGGTAAGGTTGAGCCGCTGCTAACTTTTTCATTGTGATTTTGTCTTGTGCACCGTAGAAGATTTGCAGCAACAGATGAAAGCCACAGGGAATTTTTACACTGTTTGGCTGAGAACTGGAATGAAGCATCTGTGGGTTCTGTGCCATGGTAATACAGCTAGGTTGCTTTTTGGATCCAATACTGTCTTCACATTGTGAAGATCTATCTAGACCAGGGTATTCATCCTGACCAGTCCTTAGCATATTTAACAGTATGTTGCATTGCGTAAGTATAAGTCTCCCATACTTGTTCAAGTTTCTGATCAGCTTTCCATCAGCCCAAAATCTGATGAGATATTGACTGTAGTCTATAGGCATAAATGGAAGTACAATGCACTTCCCACTCCCTAGGAAAGCAACATGACTCCAGCCTAAGAGCACACACCAGCTCATGTGGGAGCAAGCTTAAAGCGGGTTGGGAAATGTTGAATATTTGGGTTTGATTTTAAAAAAAATATTTTGACATTTCTGAACTGATTTTTTTTAAACATATTGGTCTCTGAAAATGCCAATTTGGGATGAAAATAGTTTTGAAAATATGAGCCTTTTTCCCTAGGAAGGAAATTTCATCTGTCAGCTAGCTGTACCATCCAAAACTAGTCCAGGGCAGAAACAAGTAGAAAACACATGTCCTAAATAGGTACCTCTCTGTCTATTGCTGAGCCCAAGGAGTTTAGCTCAAATGGGAATCATTTGGATTGGGCTCCTTGCCTTTTTTCTAATGGCCTAATTTTGCAGCAGTAGCCATGACTATCATAACAACCAAAACAAAGAAAACATGGAATTGGACTCAGAATTAGTACATTCTGTCTGCCCATGAGGGAGAAGTCCAACCCAAACCTTTGCTCCCAAACACACGCTAAATTTTCAGGAGGTTTGACAGGGAATTCTTAGCTTCTAACTCAAGTTCACCACTGCTACCAGTCATTATATCAGTATGGGTATGACAAACAACCTGCAGGCTTTCATATTTCTCTGGCAGGATTATGTTCTACACCACCTTGGAGTTATTCAGTTACAAAGAAAGAGAAAGAAAGTGTCTTTAAGCCAAATTCTTTTCCCTCCTAATTTTGGCAGCATCAGGGTCTTCTGAATTAGCTTTTCTAGTTAAGCCCAACGAGTCATGCTGCTCTGATTTCTGACTTTTCCTTCACTAGGAGTGACCACTGACAGTTGTTCAGTCAGGAGGAAACATGCTTTGTCCTTTCAGCCCACCGATAGCAGGCTCTGCTGAGCGTCTGTCTCCCTCCTATTCCTAGTGCCAAGGCCTGTACAGTACCTTGCATGGGTTTCACTGACAGCAGCTCTGTTCGGTAGTTGCAGCAGACGACTTCTCCCGCAGTCATATACAGATATTTACATTCCTTGTTTATTAATGCACTGAATGGCAGCCAGAAGAATAAAAGCTTATGACGCCATCTTGCCTGATCTTTCCTTAAGGTAAGGAGATACTTTTTCTACCTATCAAGAAGAAAGAGAGAGAATATGAATGAACAACAAACAAAACAGAGTAGGCATGACACAACTATGTATGAGTCTGTGAAAGCAAATGTGCTATATTATATTGCCTCCTTCGTAAAGGGTCATTCTTCAGTCTTGGACACACCCAGCTTTAAAATTTCCCACCATTGCACCTAAGGGTCATAGAAAATGGACTTTCTGCTGGGGAAGGAGCATGCTCTCTCTCCTCCCTTCCACTCCTTCAAAGTCTTTTGCAAGATACTTTTGTAGTTACCTCTGTTGATGTTAGATTAATCCTTTCACCACCATCTGTTTGGTCTCTTTGCTTTCTTCTCCCATTTGAAATAATAAGTATCTTTCAATAAGGCTTTCTTATTTTACAGTAGGGTTAGCGTTTGGACTCGGGAAATACTTTAGGCAGAAGATTATTGCTAACAATCTCTATTTTCTAAAAGAAAAGTAGGCTGTTTCTTGGCAGCACCATCTGTGAGAAATGGGATCCTCCCAAACATTTGGGAAAAATCCCTACTGCCAGCTCCCACACATCACATTATTTTCCCCCCTGTATTGTGTCGTCTCTTAAACCAATAACTAAATATGAAGATGTAGAAACCAACAGAGTCAGCTGCAAATCTTTCTCATGTACTTGCCATTCTGAGTGTGAGGGCCACAGCACTGCCAAAGTGTCCTGGAAGAACACGTGCCTTACTGAGGTCCCTGCTATAGGACCCTACAGTTGTCAAGGTATCACACATGTATGCAAGAGCCTGGCACTGCTGGACTACTCCCATCTGCGGAAAGCTGTAGGAAAAGGGCTTATTACATCTGGGAAGAGTGATGCTTCAGATAACAAGTGTCAGTCAGGTCCGAGATTGTTCACAATTCAGAGTAAAATGCAGGATGATATACCTGTATGCCTGTAATCGGCATGTTGAGTCTGTACTACAACATAGAGTTGAATGTGGAGTTAAGTCCATTTTTAAAGAAAAGGCTGCTGCGCAGTGTTTCTGGACCTACTTTGATACTCTTTTCTTCCACTGTGTGCGTAAGTTATTTCTTTATTTTCAGGGAACAAAAGGAAAGAAGTGATGAGTATTTGAAGCTTGGAACGGGTGAACTATCCATGAGGGAGAGAGATGATGAACACAACCACTGCATAGCCTGTTCCCTCTGTGCTCGCTCCCCTGCAACTTAAAAACAGTTCAAAAAAATGAAAAGGAACTGCAAGTGCTTGGGGTGCCAGGGAATGAAAAGACCAATTTTTCACTGAATTCATTTTCTATGCAGAATTTGAAGAAAAAAATTGAAATGAAATATTTGGAAGAAAGACAAGTTCTTTTCAGTTCTCCTAGGAAATAGGGAGAAACGGAGCTTGAACTTCTTGCTTGGAAATGCCTCTTCTGCGAGGGATCAGAGAAAATTTTAAGGGACAAATTGGAGCTGTGATGGATGACTTGTGGTTGTGACTTTTTAGTGGAGAGGAGGAAAGGATGTTTTTAAATCCAGGTTCATGGAAAAATCTCATAAAAGAAGGAAAAGAGTAGTAAACATGAACATGAAATGACTCAGGGGATTTAAAATGCAATGCAAAGCCTAAAAATGTGACCAGTGACAACCAGGCAGACAAACTATAAATACAAGTAGTCATGAGAAGCTGGCCTGATATAAATGGCTTTAGGAATCTGAGGGGGAAAGTACATAACATTCGAGGTGTTGAACCCAAGTCCTAAATAAATGCTTGGTACACTCACTGGGTTACATATTTCTGTTACTATTTTTATAAATTTCCTTTCCAGAAGGGTCTGTTCTGGACAGCATGTCTGACCTCCTGCGTAACTCAGGCCATACAGTTTCGCTCAGCCATTTCCGCATCAAACCCCAAATCCCGCAGTTGAATTATGTCCTGTCTTTCACAAGGGCAGGACATCTTGCATAGAAGACTCCAGCTGATGGTTAACAGAGCTGTGGGCAGTTGTGTTTGCTATTTCTCTGTATCCTATTTCCAAGTTAAACCTTGCTTCATCTGCCAGCCATTGGGCCTTCATAAGCCTTTGACAACTAGATTTAAGAGCTCTTTAGTCTGGATTATTGACCTGACTTTTTGATGTATTATCCCTTGCTCTCCACATTCCATCCAGAAAATGCGAATGACAGTGTAGAGTAGGTTATAGAAGGAGAAACCTCCTCTGTTCACACAGATGTTGTCCACTCTTTGGCACTTTGCAATATCTGGTTCAACAGACAGATTGAAATAAAATGATGGTTTGAGGGATAGCACCGTGGTGCATAGATATGTTTTCCCTGCTTAAATATGATGCCCATGAGAATCAGTGATGTTTCTGGATCAAGAAAGACCTTCCCTATATACTTACTTTATATGAAACGTAGCTGATCATGATTATTTAAAATCTATAATTTTAACTATTTAAAATCAGCGAGGCATTTTGTTTCTTTGGCAAACTATACTATGCACCTATCTACATGCATGTCATTAAAAAAAACTTCTAAGGATCAGTGAGAGAAGGAAAGATTTGAACAGGTTTAAACATTTTGTGTTCAAACTTGTTTAAAAATTCAGTGGTGGCTCTGGATTTGTCATGGGTTTGCAGTCAAACTTATTTTGCACAAACCATAAGTTAGCCTACGATCTGACAAATTGCAGCACAGCCTGATTTAAGATTGCAGTCAAGCGCATTTCCAGTAATTTTTCAGGGGTTTATGCAAGTTTGCTGGTTTTACCTTTCTGAAACAATATAGAGTATCATATGATCTAAGGAATTTTTGTAGTAGATTTGCATCCATCTTGGCAATAAATCTACTTAAAAGATGAAATTCTAGTTTCAGCCACACATATCAAAGTTTTGCTACAACAGATTTTTCCCTCTGAGCAGCACTATAGTTCTCCTGTCTATATTGCAATTCTTGAAAAAGAAGTGTACCTTTTTCCCCGAATCCTACTAGGAAGACAGCTCACATCTGACAGGAATATTTTCATCTTGTTCTGTAAAAATGTCTGGTATTAATATAAAATAATTGCCATGAACTTATTAGCGTGCTTGGCTCAGGCCCTGCAGACAGCGCAGCCTGGAGAGATGCCTAATGACATGCAGCCACATTTCCTGACAAATTTGTATACAGCCACAGATGAGTCTGAAAAAAGTATAGCAATTAATTCCTGCAGATGGATAGAGACAAATATTAAAAGTCGTACCTTAAGAAGAACAGGCAACATCAGGTGTATATAAAAATTTTTTAGTCATCTTCACTACTAATAGCAAACATTGTCTGGATCTATGAATCAGATTCTGTGAAATGATTCATGTTCTTTAAGGGGAGGTATCTTTCAATTTTCTTCTCATCACTAAAGAGGATTTCCGCTCTATGGATTTCATTATTGGAAGGTGCCTCCTGCAGGAACTTTTCATTATTCAGCCCTCTGTACCCCCTGCCAGATCTTCCCATCAGCATGTTACCTATTGTCAGTTTTCCCATAGAACACAATGGGGGATGGGGAGAAAGCTATCCGCTGCCGAAGGTAATCTGCCCGCGTTCTGCACCAGTAACGTCCTACTGAACTCTGGGCAAATTGCTTTTATGGAGGATATAGGATAACAGAATGAAACCAGATGAATATGGTGATAAAATATTTCACATCAGATTTTTGTTCATTTAAAATCTCTCTTGTGTCACCTTCTTCCAGGACTGTTTTAAGTTTTCAGATTGCTGGAGAGCCTTGACCTATAAGCTCATTGCTTGTCTTCCTTAATGATTTGGCAGGGTTGCTACAGAAAAAGACATGCAGGAAAAGCACAATAAACACTTTTGCATCCCCAGTTTATTGACCCTTTCTTGATTATGGCTACAAATAGACATGAAGTATTACCATGTTTGTTTACAGTGCAACTGCTTGCCTGCCAGTCATTGATTCTCTCCCCTACATATTCAGTTGTTAGTCCAAAAGAAAACAAGAGCAGAAGAAAACTATTCGGACGTTCCAGCTTTATATAGCTGCACCGCCATTGCCATAAGAACTAAATAGGAGTTCTTTCCACAAAATATTTCAGTGAAAAAATTACAGCTTTTGTGACTGTCATTTTTGCATACCTGGCATCACCAGCCATCATGGTTTCAGTGAACTCGCCTGGGCTCCTTCTCTGTATGGGCAAGCTCAGCATGAGGGAGTTCCTACCATACTGTCTCTTTTGGGCCCTTCTGCCAAGGGATCCTGGCAAGCAGCAGGTTATCTGCTTTCTGCCTCCTGTGGTGTAGGACGTAAGCAAAAGAAATTGCATTAAAAGCTTACCAAGATTTCTCTTCCTTTTTTCTGTCTCCCCTCACAAGGTCCTGAACATGTGCTAGACCTCAGCAGAGGGATGACGCTGATGTCAGGAAAAAGACATCAGTGTTTATCATGAATTACTCTCCCCTGCTGTCTAGCAAATCACTTACGAGCTGATCTTGATTTCTTCACATGGTTTTGACATTTTTAAGTATTTGCCTGGATAATTATCTGGGAGAATTTCTGATCTGCTGTTGTTTGCCCTGATGGCTCAGTAGTCATCTTTTGTGTTGTATAGCTGGTCACCTAATTCATGAGAGACCATTCTTTCTGTCTGAACAAAATAACAGATATATTCTAGATAGGAATTTTGAAGTGAATAAACAAATGGGGTAAAATTTAAGGAACTTGACAGATTAAGAAAAATTTTGTGGGATTGTTGCAGTTTTATGGTATGGCACCGTAAGTAAAAGCAAATGGTGCTGCTGCCTTTTATTCATAACAATATTAACAAACATGAACAAGGAAGAATTTTTTATTATCAGTTTTTCATCTCTAGACAAAACACTCCTCCTTCACAGCATTTGCAACTGGATACTTTTGGGACGAGCTTGTGAAGAACAGAGGCATGGACTGTGGTTTAAAAGTATACAATAAAGAAAGAGAGTGGGCTTCTGAGCTATCTAAAGAAATAATAACTGTTCCTTCTTGGACTTTCTTCATGGTATGTGGGTTTTTTGTCAGTTGTCTCACAGCCTGAAGGTTGTGGAATGAGATGGTTTTGATCCTCAGTCACACCCCAGCATTTTCCACTCAGCATTAGAATCACGTCAGCCACATTTCTTGAAATTGCTCTAGATTGTGTCTTGCCCCGCACTATTTTTCATTAGGAAGGCACTGTCCTTGACCTGTTTGAGAAGTGAATGACTTTTCACTGGTGTAATCACAAATACTCACAAGTTCCCACAAATATTGATGTTACTGGTACGCTCTTTTCTTTGTCATGAAAATATGAGAAAGACTTGGACTCCTATTCCTTCCTTTAGAGGCTTTCTACTCTGGCAAATCTGAATTTACTTTATTCTGCCATTGCATTTAGTATATCTGTTAAATCCTTGAATGTGCTCATCTGGACTAGGAATTTTTCAGTTGGTGTTTTTTCTGAGAACTGCTATATTTTAATTCTCCTTCCCTTCTGAGGCTCTGTCTTCAAATTAAATTTCTGCTTTCATCCTGACTAGGTTAACTGGACAGTTTCAACTGATCTGGTCTCAACAGCCTGCTTGGAAGCTGGCAGCTGAAATCCCGGTTGGAAGGTGCAGTCTGCCTATAGGGATGGTCCTCTATTCCAGCAGTGCTTTGTCATCTATTTTATTTTTTAGTGTGTGTGTGGGGGGGGACACGGACCCTCAGATTCCTGTTGCCTATTTTTTCCCTCTTATGCACAGGGTTTGTATGAAAGATGGGAGATTTATTCTTTTTTTATTCTTGAAGAACGTGCTGACAGCTTCTTTCCCAGACCAACAATAAACAACTCTCTCCTCTGTTCTCTCTTGGAGAGATATTTGCTCAATGTGATTCTGTATTCCAAACCAGGAGGATGATATGGATCCTTTTCCTCTTGGTGACATCTGAAAAACGCTCACTTGAGTTTCTTTTCACTTTTGCAGTTCTTTATGCCCTACACATGATTTTATGGTGATGTCTTTCAGGTCAGAAGTTATCTTGAATATATTGACCTAAGAAGCCTCACCGATGAAAGTTTGTTGGAATACAAACACTAACATAAGATTGTGCCTTCTCTTTGACGCTGTAGCTGTGGAATATCCACAGGAATGCCCATCAAGCAAAGGTGCCAGGAGGGTATAGCCAAATCAAAATGTGTTGGAGACTCCAACAAAGTCCTCTGGCTGAAGCAGAAAATATATACAGGAAATATATATGTTAGCTAAACAGCAATGTTTAACAATGGTAACAAATTAAAATCAGCATAGCAGTTATACTGGACATAAGGGAAAGAGAGGCAGCACTGATCACCTTTTTCCTCTTGCCAAAATTATCATCAAAAACTGATTGATGTTGAAACTGTTGATCTCTTAAAATGCTTGGATTTGATGAAACAAGACATTTTGATGAAAATTTATTTAACTGATGAAAATTTATTTAATTGACAGTACTTTGAAATGTTTAAATAACAAGTTAAAGTTTCTGGTTTCAGAGAACATTTGACTGAGCAAACTATCATTTTTAGTTTTAATGTCACTTGAGGTATTTTAATGAAAAATACAGTAACCACCACATAGCCGATTTGGAATAATTCCTAACGCTTTCCGATAAAGAAGCCTCAAGTTTTTAGAACGCTATGTAGTTCAAAAGCAATAGTTGGATGTTCTGCTGGGTTTCATTTAATCCCTGGTTGGACTTGTTCATCTCCATTTAGTAGAAATACATACAGACCAAAATTAAGCAAGGGATGTGCTATGATTACCATGTTAATCCAAGGGTTTTATTTTTATCCTGTTTTACTCTCTCTTTCTTACATATACACATTGTCCCAGTTTAGACAAGTGAGTACTTCAGCGAAAGGGCCCTTGTTTTGTTATAGCTTGGTATATGTTTTGTATACCCATTTGTGATGGACATTACAGTAATTCATACGTAAATACTCCTTGCTCAAAGAGAATAAAATGCAACAAAAGAAAGCATTATGTCATTTGCCTATCTTCTCCCCATTTAGTTAAAATATTAATTGTTTGTACTGATGGCATTCCTAGGGGCTCCTGACCTTAGCCCATGGGCCCAACACGTTAAGCACTAAACAAGCATATAGTAAGAAGACAAGCTCTGCCTCAGAATTTAGGTCTGGGGGCAAGTGCACGAAAGCCAATAAGTCAGGATTCATTGTATAAGAATAATAAGACAAATTAATCTAATCTTACACCATTGAGTATTTTAGCTGTTTCATATTTTTAGTTTAAATTACAGTTCCTAAATATTTTGTGCTGGAACAAAAAGCTCAATATTACAAAGCCAAATTTCATCAAAGGCATTAGAAATATTTCTGGGCACTTTCACTGTGCAATTTTTATCTAATTCGTATAGCATCTTTTAAATATACCTTATCGCTATGTTTATGCTGTGCTCCTCATCAAAACTAATAAACTCTCTTTATGAGCCATGCATAAGGATTTCAGAGAAGGAAATGGGTCATGTTAATGATACATTTTTATAGGTATTTTATGAAAGTTTTGTGCGCTTTGTAAACCCCCTGATTCTCCTTTAGCTAACATGTAAATGCGGCTGGATGCTTCTGCATGTAAGCAATGGCTTGAGGAAAATAGAGGCAGAACATGCGTTTGAGAGAAATTAGTATTTGTAGCGTGCCTTCCAATTTGAGCAGGCTCGGTCCATCCTGGAATCCTTTATTTTCTCTGCTTGGCATTTTGACCTGTATCACTTGAAGCAGCAAACCATTCTAGTAACCCTCAGTGTTAGTCCATACTTAGGGTCCTTCATATTGGTGCTGCCTGTTCCACATAATTCAAGGTCCCAGGGATCTCAGGACAACTTAGGCAAGGAGTGGCAATTGAGATGTATATGTGTGTGTGTGTATATACTCTGGACTGAATGTAAATACTAGTTGTTTTTGAAGACACTAAGAAACAGTTAAATCCCTGGAAGCAGACAGAGGAAATGGCAGTGACCTCTAACACAGACACCAGCAATACAGGGTAGGAAAAGAGAATAAATAACAGTGTCAGCCTCATACACAAACAAAACAACATTGGAAACAACAGTGGCTCTGAGGAGGTAAAGGCAGGAGAACTGGGGGGGGAG
>VZSZ01001225.1:0-43328 GCA_013398815.1 Ibidorhyncha struthersii | reverse complement strand
CCATGATATTTCTGTCAAAAGCTTAGAAAAAATAATAAAGCGCTGAAATTTTTTGAATAAATTCCACCTTATTTAAATAATTTCCACTTTATTAAAGAAAACCCCACAAGACAACAAACCAAAACAAAACAACAAAGGAAAAAAACTATCCACTGTGCCTTGGTGATGTATCTACCAATTTTAGGCACTGAATACATGTGATTACATCATTGGGAATCTATAACGTGAAACCTCAGCACATCCCAGTTCTGGTTTGTGCTCAGGGCAGATGAGCACCGTGTTCACGTCTGGGTGGTGTCCATATATGGCTGGAAATCACAGCGCACGCAGCCTCCCAAATGGCTTCTGCGTGGGCACAGCTCGGCCCTTCGATACATTACTGGGACGGACAGAGCTGCCACGGCTTGTTCTGCCAGGATTCTTCCTCTGGGAATGTCAGGAATGCCCTCAGCATTTATTCAGCAGGAAGCTATTGGCTAAAGGCACACGGCAGCAGTTGCATGTTTCGTTAAGAAATTCGGGTCTCTGCAAAACACAGATGCACTTAGTTATGCGGAGAGATGATGATTTGTTTTCAATCGTATTAAATCCTTTAAACAGGAGATCAGCTTTTGTATATCTACTTTTTTTCATTGCTTCTTGTATACAAACTAATGTTGTCTTTTAACCCCACTGTAGCGAATATCTATTTCTGAAATTACTTTAATATATTTGAATCTAACAATAGTCACAATGATGAATTATTTCTTCTTAGAGTAATCTTGATGAATGGCAGATCAGAATGATAATAAATGATAAGTTTAAAGACCGTTTTTTTTTACTGGCTTGCTGTTAAAAACAATCAAGATAATGAGCGATTCATGTATGTGCATGGTGCTGGACAGTCAATAGTGAGGAAGGACTAGAACTTTGCTTCTGAGACCAAGTCACGATCCATTCAGAAAGTTAATGTGATTTGAGCGATAGTGCAAAAAGAAAGAAAAATCTTTCACTTTATTTGAAGAAATGTTTCTATTAGTGAATGGATAAATTAATTCACCAAGAGATGAAAAAATTTGAGACTGCCCATAAAGAGCTGTATTAAGAAAGTACTCAAGGACATCCAAATAAATTTTCAGTGTCTTACAAAAGCGTGTTCCTCTGGCTTGCTGCGGGCTTGTTACTGTAAGTGCTGAGCACTCCAGCCTAAAGGCAAAGGGCACTAGTCCTGTTAACTTCAATGGTATTAATTATGTGTATAAATCTAAATAAGCCCCAAAATTCTCTGAAGATTTGCCACCTTGCAAGTTCAAGCATTTACAGCAGCTATGATGCAAACTGCACTGTATATGTACAGCCAGGACTCAGAGAGAACTCGATAAACTATTGGCCAAAACCAGTTTTTTTCTGTTCTTTTCTGAGTTGGCATTATCCACAGAGAGATTTTATGAATTAAGACCATATTCAAAGTTAGTGAGGCACCGATAGAGTGCTCCTTTCCCATCTCAGTATGTGGCATGTACTTCCAGCGTATCTCTTCTTACCGTGGTGGGAGGCTTATACTCAGTCTACATGGTTTTTGTTGTCTGGTAAGTTGACTCTGAAGCCTGAAAAGACAAGATTCTGCACAAAAAAGCATAGTACTCCACCATTGTCTCTGCATGCGTTCATCTTTAGTTATGCATTTAACAACTGGAATATGTGGATAGGATAGCAGAGCACGGCTGTACTCCCTGAAGTGGGTACCTACTGAAACTGCCTGTTGCAGACTGTGATGATTTTGCTTCTTTACTTTGCAGCTTCTGGGCAGGTGTTTCCTTGCTTCCTTTTGAATCACAAAAAAACCACAAAAAGGAGACCATGAATGTCCAGCGAAGATTCATATATAGTAAATCTTACTATTATTGAGCTGGAATGGTTTAACTGAAATAGCTGTTTTCTTCAAATCCTAAAAAAAGGTATTACCTAGGGAAGAAACTGGCAGCACAGCTGTTCTTATGGAAATCCTACACGCCTTTTTACATACGTTTATTTCCTACATTTATACATATATGTATGTTTGTGAGTGTATGCATGCATTTTTCAGTGTCTGCATATTTCTCTGTGTAGAGTATAGCTGAAAGGAGACAAATCACATTTTAGAGGCTTTTACTTTACCACAGAAGCATTATATAGCATTCTTTACTTATACAAACTGTGACCCAAGATCTGACCTAGGGTTAAAAATTCAGTACATATCCAGATATTTAAATAATAGCTTTATTTTAACTGGTCTGATACACTGCCAATTCCTCATAATTTGACTGGAAGCCAGATATTTTTCAGATTAGCCAAAAGGTGTTTATGTGCCCAAATAGAAATTATTAAAAAAATCCATTTGGTTCTTGGTCAGTAGCATCACATTACAATGCAATATACATAACCAGATAGATATGTATGTATGTAGTGACTGTAAAGACTACAATTCCGATTTCTGTATGGACAGTGGTTTGAGGAAATTGATTCTTACTCCTGGGGTGAAAGTATGCATTTCACACCTCATCTTCACTAGAATTGTATCTTACCAAAAATTTCTGATCACACTGGGTTTCCTCTGAGACAGTAGACCAGTAAGCCATGAGTGATAGAAATTTCACTAACTGGACCGCTGAAACAATCACATGCTCCCTTACTGTTAACTTCTGTTTAGTTTGACAGACCAAAAAGAGGCATTAGACAACTGGTATTTTTATTTACTTAATTATGAGAGTAGATGCCAGGTTACATCATCTTTGCCGTCTCTCTTTTCATTGGTAGAAATTCATGTAGTTTATCATTTGTTAATAGAATGGTGAAGCGTTAACACACAATCCTTTATAGCAAAATAGCCTCAGTGCTTTTCATTTTCTGGTTTGGAAACTCACAGAAAGATTACTGCTGTCATGTCATTAAAAAGACTGATATGTCTTTGAAGTGGAGCACAGCCGCTGTCATCATCTTTAGCAAATAACAATACAAATCCTGATTAAACACTTTTCATTACTTTTTTTTTTTAATAGGCTTTACTTTTAGAGTAGGAAAAACGAATGCAAGGTAATGATTTGAAAAGTTAAAGTACCACATGCTATTTTGCAGGAACTGTATGGTAACTCTAAGGGAACGTGCTAATTCTGCAGGAAACCAAAGTAATTGAGCAATAAACTGTGTCGTCACTGACTCTGTTATCTCTTGATAAATATGGAAAGCATATTGCAAAGATCTCACCAGACATATTCTTTTTACTGAATAAAGTGAAATAGGCATGAGAACTGCTGCTTCATTTTCCATTTTCTTGTAATAGCAAGTTGCAAGGTTTTACATTTACCATAGTTTACCATCTTCTTATATTTTGGAAAGAGAAAGAGCTGTCTATTTCTTTTTGTGTGTGTCTACACCTCCATGCAGGTGTATCTATTCTTCTTGTAGTCTTTTTCTCAATCCGCTGCTCCTGGCTACTGACAATATAGGTCAGATATCAATTCTGTATATTGGTAAGGAGCGTTGTCTTCTTTGTTATATACACAAAGACATTGATGAACAGTCCAAAGGAAAAGAAAGAATGCTGTTGTATCCACCCATATGCTATCTGCATGATTGCACAAGATGCCAGAGTTTTTGTTGGGCTGTTTTGACTGCATGTCCATCCAGCTTGCACCCTTCCAACATGCTGGCTCAGTTGTATTGACAGTACAGCAAAGAAAAGGTGCCAGAGTCCAGCAGCTCCAGAGGCGCAGCTTTAGGATTGTTTAATATTCTTAGCATAATTGAGACAGAAAGCGTCATTACAGGAACAATAAAACTGGAAACTGTTCTAGATTTGAAAGTAGTTCCAGAGTATGGGTACCTGGGGCAACACATATCATACATATGCATGTAACTGTAAGATGGATATAAAAACACAAAACTATATAGGAAAGGATCTCTGGAGTTCACCTAGTCTATTGTACTGCTCAGAGCAGGCCCATTGGACAGTACTTTTTGGCAGCATCAGCAAGGTATCTTTTAAATCATGTCTAAAGACCGCTTCCATGTCAGACCAGTTCTGTAAAGAGTATTAAAGGGTAAATTATTTTCCCCATAGTCAAGGGATCTAGAGCACACAAAAAACATTACTGAAGTGTTACAAAACTAATGAGGAGGAAAACAACTGAGAAATTGCTACCGCTGTCATGTTGCTTCTAAGTTACAATACAGTAAGTAAGTAAAAAAAGAACTTAGCCTGTGTCCAGAAGTAGTATCCAAGCCGACAGTAAAAATATATAAGCTCTTATGGTTTGTTAAAAGGCCAAAGAGCAGACAAACCACGTAACATCAGCCACTCCATGTACCAGCTGAAGCATAAGTTGTGACTACTTCAAAACAAGGGATACCTCAGATGCATAAAAATAGCTATCCATTCTACAGTATAGATTATTTTTACACCAGCTGACAGAATTAAAATAATCTGTGCTGACTTTGGGTAGGACAGTAACCTTTTTCATTGTTTAGGAATGTTTGGGATACATTAATAATGGGAGAAATCCAGATGATCTTAGACAGTGGCATGGAATAGTAGTTTGTTATAGGCCTTTTATAGATTTGGCTGCTTCCCTCCATGTAGTAAAAGACAAAAACAAAAAGGTCTGGAACACAGATCTGTAAAATGGCTATTGCCTTTAACTGTTGGTTGGGTACGACGCTACAAGAAGATAATAAAAAGTTATAAAACATCTGCTTTTATATGAGATCTTATTCCAGAAATTGCCAGAGTTGCCCAGAGTTGAAATTTAGTCAAGCTTTTTTCCTTCTACCTGCTCAAAAGCTACAAAATATGAATAGAATTGCAAGGATAAAGGGAAGCCAAGAAAGTTTTGTCTTGAATTTTCCATACATTTGTCCTTTATTTCTTGGAAATGCAGGTGACCTCGCTATAAATGTATGATAAAGAGCATATAATAAAAACATCTACATACATCCATCTGGTTTCAATATTGAAATGACATTTATATAACATACAGCAACTTTATCACTTAATGGAAGGTAACTGTGATACTGAAATAAGGACTATTAAAATGCTGTTTCTGAGGAATAATAATCAGATACATATTTTTGAA
Source organism: Ibidorhyncha struthersii (assembly GCA_013398815.1). Lineage (NCBI taxonomy): Eukaryota > Metazoa > Chordata > Aves > Charadriiformes > Charadriidae > Ibidorhyncha > Ibidorhyncha struthersii. The sequence continues at coordinate 38,238 of VZSZ01001225.1, read as the reverse complement.
AAATTGGGTCCAGTATGCCGAGTAAATCTGGAATGGCTGCTGCTCCCATTCATTACTAATATTTGCTTCATACTGAAGGACTGAAATAGACGCTGTACTCCTTTGTTCACCTCAGCTCAGAAGCAACATTTCTCAAATTTGACGTTATATGGAAAAAAGATCTCTATTCTTAGTGACTGAACTGCAGGTTACATTGAGGTGACGTCCTCTGCCTCCAGGTTTACCTCTCTTTCTTCTCCTATGTTTTGTCAGGGAATGATGCACTGTTTTAGTGCTGCCTATCTAACTTATTTTTGCAGGACCTTTGTCCTACTGGATGGTTAAAGATGGAGTAGGAAATATTTGCTCCCAAAAAGCAGAAACTAAGCTCTTCCAAAAGTCTGCAATGTAAGAAAAAAATTCTCTCCCTTTTACTGTGGTTTGTTGAAGCTTGTTTTCTTTCATGTTTTATAATAAGCCATGGCATTTAATGATGCCCTCAATAAACATCACTAACATTTTTTTCCTCTTTAGATGCCAATGATTAATGTTTTCTATGTATTCAAAGAATTTGTTTTATGCCACAACCACAACTACAGCTTCCCACAAAAAACAATTCCTAGTTAAACCCTCTGTTTACTCTAGCGTTTATTTGATGATCAGAAGTTGCCTATTGTCTTGCAAGCAACAAAGTGAGCGTGTTCATCAATTACTGGATATATTTAGATACCTTTCTTAAAAACTTCACCCCCTTTATTTGGTTAGTAAGGAGAAAAAAGACTCTTAAATACATCCCAGCAAAGAAGCTGAAAACAGTTTATTCAGATGACATGCTGCTCATTTTCAAAAATAGGTTGGTAAAATTGGACAGGCATACCAGGGCACTGCAGTTAGGCCACAGTCAAGGCCATGCTGTGCTCTGATTTTCTCTGTTAGAGAGCAGTGGTTGTCAAGGTTCATCAAGGTGGGAATAACTCATACAGACATTTCCAGGCCAAACGTATCAGCTGTTTGTGGGTGAAGACCTAGGCCTAGATGATAAAGCGTTGCCATTTGCGCACATCTGATACTCAAACTTGGTGTAATTGATCACGTTAAGCAGGTGGTATGTTCTGGGAAAACAAAACATCATGCTGCTTCAGTGCATCCTGACCTTTTCAGCCAGCCTTTCTATGGAGGCTGACACAGACTAACGATGTCTTCCCCACCTGACACGACAGCTTCAGTGCCTCTTTCAGAAAGAGATTCTTCACAGTAAATGTGTTCCTGTTTGTTCCAGTAAATATGGTAATGACAGAAATGACTCTTTTCCAGTCTGGTTTCCTGGATGCGTGAGTGTGGAGGGAAGAATTTAAACAGAAACCAGAGCCGTTGACTATTCATCAGGGAAACATTTTATATACACAGTTAGGATTCCTTTACCAACCTTGTACATTAGTATATTCAATTTACATTGTGCAGAGCTCACTTCCCAAATATTGTACAGTCCAGTGTAATTTCCCTGACCTTGTTTTTCTTTTAGGATATAGCAAAAAAGTAAAAGCTTCTCATCTCCCATATTAGCTGACTGCTTCCTTTATGGCAGGGCTGAGAAACCTACAGCTCATCAGCCTTTACTTCATATGAATTACTACATCATTTTGGGGGCACTAAAATTAGATGCCACAAAGAAGTAGGAAAATGTATAGCCTGCTAACAGTGTTTGAAAGGTTTCTTCAGTCCTCAAGAAAGAATAGGGTCCTCATACAGGCTCTATGGCAACTCAGAAAAAGACTGTGCAAATGTACAAACATGAGCAAAGCCAGGATGAGGCCCTGACATGTTGGGTACTATGTCCCGAGCCTGAGAAAACTTCCACTGGCTTTCACGCACTAGAGAGGATATGTACAGTGCCAGCTTATAATTTCAGCTGCACCAGTTCACACTTCTGAAATTACATTTCTTTCAGCTACTGCTTGAATTAGAACTGATTTCAAGTAACAAGGAGACGTATTTCAGGCATATGATTTCAAAATGTTTCAGCAACACTACTTTAAAGTGTATTTTGATCCCAAAGAAACAGAGAGCAAAAGAGTTAACAGATTTTCCACTTATTTTCATCAAGCCCAGTGGCAAGTAAGCTCTCAGCTCAGCTGTCAAGCAGACAGCAGCTCGGCTTTGAAATGATGGAAGGGGGAACCTGTTCATTTCCTTGCATGCCTCTTTATGGCCAACAGTTCATTCTCTAAAAATACAACTGTGGAAAAAGTTGGAAATACTTTGATTGATTCAGGTCTCCCTTGTAAAACAGGAATTTACTCCACTGATATAAACAAAGTTTCAGCATTATGCAATCACTTAAATCAGACTATAACTGGTAGTGTATATTTATGTTAGCCTGAAGAGTCTTATATTACTTTATTTTCTTAATTCAGCAGTATTCAGATTTTGCATTGCTTTGCAGGACTTTACATCTAAAAACTGCAGCAAATAATTTGTCAGGGGGGCAGAAGGAGTTAATACTGAAATGCAAATTATTACAGCTGAAAGGACTTTCTCCAGCTTCAGTTAGTTTCTGTGATTTGTATCCTAAAAATAAAAATGAGTAGCTGAAAATAATACGTTACAACAAAACCCAATAACTTTGTCTTTCTTATATTCTCAGTCTTTGTTGTTTTGCTTGGAGACTCAGTAGATGTTTTATCTATAAATCAAACTCTTGGAAATAAACTTGCTGAAATCACAATCACAGTCAAATATTTATGTGATGATTTTTGTGAGAAGTTCAGTAAATATGTTGTCATCAGCTAGATTCTCAAGAAAATATCCCAGGTTCTTTATTCTTCAACTTGGAAAAATATGATTCAGTCATGGGCAAGAAAATTATGCTTGACAAAACAGCTACCTAGCAGGTCTGCACAGGAGTACCTTCACTGCACTGCCCAGTTTTTAAAACTTTCATAGTGGGCTCATATTCCTTCGACACTTCCCACAGTTGACACTTGGACTGTCTTTTACAGACCTCCTCTGCCTTCCTTCCCCATAGGGATCCAATTTGCTCCTTCTCATTACTCTCTCCTCCCTACGATTTGTGTCATTTAAGCTGGATGGTTTCTTGCTTTTTATCTCAATCACCCTGCCTCCTCCCAGCAGCAAAACCTCATTTCCATTACTTTCTTTAATTATCTTCTTCTCACATTGTCCTCACTCTTCTCCCTCCAAATCTTCCCTTCTCCACCATTCCTGCTCATACTTCCGTATCTCTCTTACCACCTTTCCTCACTTTACGCCTATCCATTTCTCCTGTCAACCCTTCTCTGGCTGTATCTTAGCTGTTTTCTCCCTGACTAATAAAATTCAAGGTGTCTAGATTTTCTTCATAGCTTATTCTTTATAGCGCCTGGCTTTCAGAGAGATGAGATCCACTTCTTTCCTTGTTTGTTTATGGCATTGCTTTTGCAGCTACCCTGCCTGGCCTAGGAGTGTTTCTCCCCTCACATCCTCTGCCATGGATCAGATCTTGCTTGTTTAGGTACTGATATATAGCGCCAACAACCATTGTGCTGATACTGCCCGATTGATTCCTTTCAGCTCTCCAGCAATCTCTCTCTTCAACAGCCTCTCTTTTCTTCTGAGAGCCCCTTATCTTCTGAGGTGTTTGGGTCCTCATTTTCTACTTCCATACACTGGTTACCATCTGACCAGTGTTCTCAGAAACCACAGAAACGTAGGTAAATAAATAAATAGCACGCACCATATTTCATTATGAGGTAGCAATAAGCTGCCATTTTAAAGCATTTTTCTCAAAAGCCTCAAATACCTGTAAATTACATATCAATCTAACTAATATAATCTAATCTAGAGCACACAGAAAGAGTGAGAGATTAAGAAGCTTTGTATTGAGCATTCTACAGAGATAGGCAACCCTGGTACATGCTGGAATCCTCTCAGTTTTTGTGGGTTACTGGAATACCAAGACAAACAGGAATTGGTTTTGCATCATTTAAAAACAAGGAGTGAAAAGGAAAGGGAAAAAATAAAATTGCAATGAAAACCACTAGTCTGCAAGTCTGTGCAGTCACATTCAAAGCTCTAACTGCATGGCCGGTGAAAATCTCTGCTCATGCTCAGCTGCTGACAAAAAAGCAAATAAGATGTCAGGCTGTATAAGGAATGAGACGGGAATGAATGTGGAAAAATATGCAACTCTATGGTCTAAAGTAATGGTACAGCTTTACCTTAAATATTATGATTAATTCTGAGTATTCCACCTCAAAGAAAGACATTGTAGGAGTAGAGCAAGACTAATAAAGAAGACACAAGTAGATAATCTGATCTTTAAAGTTTACAGACTGTACAGATTCACAGTGGTTGTTGTCTACACAGGGACAGAAACCAGTATCTTGACCAGAACCTTTCCTAAACACGACTGTAGTTCAGTTTGGATAGTTATGTCTTCACACAGGCTATTAGTTTGGTGAGGTCTAAAGAGACCTTAAAGATCCTTTGAGACAAAAGGTGCTGTCTAAATGTAGATTAATAAACTTTGCCTACCGGTAATAGTTATCTTAATTTTGTCATTTTTTTCAGATTTCTAGAGAAGGAACAGCTACTGGCTTAGTGTTTAACTCTGCATATTTACATAAAGCTTTTCCATGTAACTCCTCATTCCTAGGAAATAAAGCATGCCTGTTTAGAAAAATTCTGAAGCACATTCCTTTAAATCTTCATCTTTAACCTTTTCCTTGCTTGCTATTTATATTACATAAATACAAAGTTAAAAAGCTCAGCAAATCTGTATAAATGAGGTGCAGGCAACTGCATCATATTTATTCTCCCTGTGTTCCCATTGTTTTTTTCAGAAACTCACTCCTTTGAGAGTCAGAAACTTCTTATCTTCCAGTCTAAATTCGTGCTTTATTCTTCCTATTATATGTCTCTCTCTTCCTCGTTGATGCTTATTCTAGCTATGCTTCCAGAAAAGAACTCTACGTCTTCTCTACTTTTGTTTTGCTAGATTTGATAAACTCTGTAATTTTGTTCCCATCCCCTAAGTTTCCTCAAACATGGGGGAACAGAACTGTACCCATTTTTCATTTTGGATTTGGTCTCCCAGTGCTGTGTGTGAAAACACTAATACATTCTCTTGAAAATGCCTCTCCTGGTACATCCTAAGATTGCCTAGCCATTTGACTTCTTTTCTGGGAGATTTAGTCATCCTGTGATTGATTAATACAGACGAATTTTTCATCGTCTTTTATTTGCTTGAACTTTACCCCAGACCACTTGATTAGGCATTTCAGTGCAGGCCACAGCACTTCAGCTCACATATATTTATTTTTAACTAGCAAGCCTTGTATGGGAAAGTTGAGGGCTGGTTACTTTCTGTTAGTCATGAACTCCCTGTGGATTTTATTAATAAATTGTTTGTTGTTGCCATAAAAAACAAAATCACTGACAATATTAAATCAGTAATTCCTCTCACCACTTCTTGTCTGTCAGCAGCTGAACTGCTAATTCTGCCTACTAGTGGTGGCACACTTGCTTTGTGACTGCAACTATGTTTTACTGATAGCAAAGTAACTAACAGGATTCTGCTAATCTGAAGTTTCCTTCAATAGTGCCTATGAAATCAGCCTAGCCAAAGCAAGGTAAAAAATCTTGCATTCTTTTTCTAACAAAACTTGTAAGAACTAATGTCAATGATGCGTGGAATTTTATGGATTTTTGACATATAAAACAGAAACAAACTGCACATTCTTGAAAGAATCTAGAGGAGTCTCTTAAGGTTTTCTTCATTTGGAACATAAAGAAAATAACCTTATTAGGCTTGTGTTCATTTCCATAAAGAATGAAAAATAGTTTACCATGCTTCAGATAACTCTCCAATCTGCTGAGGCTTAGAGTGCCCTTTCATCCAATGTCTTCATAGATAAATGGTATAATAATAATAAAAAAATCATCATAAGAGGAATCCCAGTAAACATCTGTTGCATTTTGGACTAGAAGTCAGAACAATAAAGACATCAGCACAGCTGTAAATTGCCACTTAAGTAGCAGGCCCATGTACTCCTTTCTAGCTAATCAATAAATAGGTTAAGTTTGCATGTTTAATCACAGGTTGAGAAGTTTTGAGTGACAAACAAGACCAGTTGTATAAGGAAAGATAAATCCTACATTACAGGAGTTGGTATAAAAGTACATTGTGAGTGTTTTCTGACTCCCCAGTGAAAGAGTCACTAACTTTCTAGCAGGGAAGGTTGAGTCATCCTGTCCTAAGTGAACTAAATTTTGTTTTGGAGAAATTTGTGCCTTGTAATTGTTTGCCTGTTCATTTTTCATACCATGGTTTTCCATTTGGATCGGGACCAGAGCTGGCAGTTTGGAGATTGTTAGGGAATAAACTTATGGCACTTGCAATCTGAGCACAGGAAATAAAATTAATCACTTTCTTTACGCCAGGTTTCTGATTTTACTACTACGGCAGGAAAGTTCAAAAGCTGATTAGGTAAGATCCAAATGACACAGACAAAGTATTACTGGAAAGTAAGTCTTCTGAGGTTTGTGCCTAAAAATAAAAATTCTATTAAATAGTATATTTATGTTTGAAGAATTCATCAGACTTGGAATCTGATTGCATTTCATAGTTCATGAAATTAAAATAACTGGATGCAAGATACAAAGGCACAAAGATCAAATAAAGAAGGTGCTACCACAGTAATTGAGAAAAGGTCTAATGCAACCTCTTAGAAGTGAAGAGTTCGAACATTCGTTTACAGCTTCAGAGGCTCACATACATTCCAGTAATTGCCATTACAAACATTTACCTAATCAAAGCAGTCTGCATGCTAACCAATACTTTCTAAGACATCCCTAAGAACAAGTGTTTAAATCAGTATTGATAAAAAATCCTTACACAATAAAAATTGCTCTCTTTCCAGAAAAGTTAACTTGAGTTTGGCCTTAAAAAAAACATATTCCTGCTCCACAATAGAGAACATGGATGAAACCCATGGTGGAGAAATATACAGGTGAAACAAGATACAAAGGGGCAGAGGTTGATTTCCTCTCAGCATTTAAGCATTTCCTCATAGTTAAAATGCACATTGAGGGATGTTGCTCAGTTAGGGCCAAATATGATCCCTTGACACCATACTGGTAGGGGACAAGTTTTCACTGATATTGCCTGGTGCTCTTCTTGCTAGACACACAAAGGATTTCTGAGGTCTTTCTGGCGTGTTTCACCAGCACCACATCCACTTTAAAACAAAATAAAGTTGTTAAACCAGAAAGTTAGTTTGTCCTGTATTCAAAAAGGCAGAATCTATTGTATGTTTTATAATTAAACTATGTTGAAAATTCTCTAAGCATTTTTGTAATGTTTAATTGCCTCTATTTTTACAGTGTTTTCTTCCTTCGTAGAGGGAGAATCCCTAATGCTTTGGTTCTTAGAGGATGATAAAAATTGTAAACAATAGATGTGGTAAATGCTTAAGAGCTCCAAAGTCTAACACAGCTTTTTCAAAGATTATTTCCAATCTGTTTTTAAAAATGATTTATTGGAACCTGCATCAAAGTTCCTGGTATTCACATGGGACGAGGAGTTTGTAAGTTTAAGTGTTGTAGTTCAGGTTAGACGAGGCTTTGAGCAACCTGACTAAGTGAAAGATGTCCCTGCCTATGACAGGGGAATTGGACTAGATAATCCTCAAAGTTGCCTTCCAACCCAAACCATTCTGTGATCCTATGAAGTCTAGAATAGGAGAAAAGAAATACACACCTTTCCACGCTCCACTGTCTGGAATCAAATACTTCAGGACCAAGCAGGATAAATTATGAGACTGAAATTCAGTATGTAAGGAAAAGGAAAGAAACCTTCCAGGTAAGATTTATTATTTTATCTCATTAAATTGCATCAAAGATTTAGAAAGTGAAGACTCTCCCAAGTAAATCACTCCCTGAGTGAAGCGCAAGCAAACAACTAAAGAATGAGTCTTATTTATCACCAACCCAGACTTTTAAGCATATGCTACCTACCAGACTATAGGTGGTATATAAGATATCAATGGCAGTTCCCTCACTAGGCTGCAGGAGTAATTCCAGTGACATCAAAGATAGAGCACATTTTATAACTGAAGTAAACTAATTAATTCTAAGGCAAAAAAAGAGAAATATTTAGCAGTTGTGCAAATATCATACTATTAACTATTGTTTCAGCAGAGTGGCTGGGGGGTCCAAGCGATGCTTTGGCAAAGCCCTTGCATGGAGGGCTGGCTGCCAAGAGCAGCTGTGCAGTGACAAGTCTGGAATGTCCTCTGAGTAAGGATGGCTGCAAATCTCTGAGGACTGTGAGAGTGGGAGGTTCTTGAATAGCTTGAGAAATATGAAAGCCCCATTCAATAATAATAATAATAATAAAATCATTAAATTTAGTCATAGAAGAAGAAAACATGAAAGTAATCTTGTAACAATTCACCCCAGAAAAACAAATTTCGTGTGTGTTTGGTATACTTCTTCTAAGGTTCTCTTTTTCCGATGGGCAGCTTTATGAGGGTGGGGTTCAAATAACATCAGAATTTAGTAGGTTCACTTGCATTCAGGATTCTGATTTCTATAACAAAATATAGCTTCATGGAATATGATGCACAGTATCATATAGTATTCCAACTTTCTTATTGGCTGGAATTAGAGCTTTCCATATATTTCAGATCTATTATTGTGCTGCGTGAACTCTTAATTCTGCTCTCTAGCCTCAATACAAGGGGTCACTGATTGTGTCATGAGGTTAATCATTGTAACATTGGTGTAAGTCTACTCAGATATATAAAAACAACATTTGTACAAATGTCTTGCTTTGCTATTTTGAAATCTAGTGAGAGAACATGCATTTCTGCCTAAAGTCGTCTTCAGAAAAAAAACTAAATATATACCACAAAAGTCTTTTGAGGCGAAGTGACACAGAGTATATCTTTAGAGAGAGTATATACTGGAGAATATATTTACCTGCAGTCTTCCACTAACTCCCATTTTTATTGTACACATTTAATTTAAAATAGAAATGAGGCAGTAATTGGGAAGTCCTGAGCAAAAATTATTAATGTGATGATGGAAAGAAATGATTTGGGGATCCAGAAAGTTTCCGAGTATTCCAAAACCTTAATGGACAAAAGATCATGATCTGCCTTTAGAACGTAGTACCATTTAGATACCTATGTTTTAGTTACATAAAACATCTCTCCATCCAGAGAACCCTATGAGAACTGATATATCTCCATGTAACTGTACAACGGCTTTGTTGATTTAGCAAGAAAATGTACTTGCTTGCTTTATCATATTCCCATGGGCTTTGTAGGTAAGAATCTCTCATAAGTCCTTTCCTATGCGAAGACAGATGCAGCATAGGGCATTAGCCTGAGGCTTCACAGATGTACAAAGATGTAACACCAAGTAACAAAACAAAAGTCCTCTGAATGAACAGGAACTACTCTAAGGTGTGGTACTCTTCAAACACAGACCAGATATATTCAGGAACAAAGACCCTCATTTAGAAACTGAAGTTCAGCTGACTAAGTTTGAAACTATTAGGTACAAGTATTTAGTGCAGAGTGATCTTCCTCCTATAGGTTTCAGTCAATTGTTTCACAAAACTAAATTTTAATAAATTAAATTGTAAGGCATTTCTCCTACATTTGATAGAGTGATTTTAAGTTATTTTTTTCTATGAAGTTACGCTCCTTTATGTGCTACAAGACTCCATGTATCAATTCAGAGCACTGGCAGAGGCATCAGCTGATGTGCAACCTGTTGAAAGCAGCTTGTTCATAACCAGCCTAAGTACGGACACCTCCATCACCACACAGTGGCCCCAGCCAAGGCTGCCGGTGCTGTGTCTGCAGCTGTTCTCTCCCAGTTTCGGACTGACAGTAACTATAAAGGTGTGGTTTCTTTCTTAAAACTGCAACGCTGTTTATTTGCAGATTTATTTTTTTTTTACTCAGATGTATTTGCACATACAAGCCTACAGAAGTGTACAGTTCTTTATTTCACTGAAGAGAATTGCAGTATTTCTACTTGCCTCCTGCTCCTACATTCGACACTCGGCTTGGAAGTAAATTATTAGGTGCTTTCTGTGTTATAACACAGCCATCTGTAGGATAAAGCAAAAGAGTGTACAAATGATGTAGCTCTGTTCAGTCTTATGGGAACAGAGATTGAGATTATATGTCATAAATTGACCTGAACATTAAGAAACAAGAATTGAATTCACGTCAACTAAATTATTCACTAGTAATTCATTGGAAGGTGATAAATGAAATTTTATCCTGATTTTTTTTAAAAAAATATATACATTAGTGAAAATTGATAATCCTTTTGACGCAGGATAATTAAAATTAGTCATTTCTTATAAGGAGAGAAAAGAATCTCTTGTTAGAAGTTTATATCTTGAAAATGTCAAAAAATACTTTCTCTCTGTATTCCACACATGATGATTATTTTCTGAAGGCATTAAGACTAGTAATGTTTGCAACACATCCACATCCTAAAACTTTAAATGCAAAAAATTCCAAGTTATAATATTAAATGTCATCTAATACCTACTCTCATCCTTATTTATTCTTTCTAGCATCAGGGAGCTCTACAGGACCTGTACCTCTAACAGGTAAAGAAACACACCATATTCAAGACATGTGCCTCCCAAAATTTCGAGTACAACCTCATCACCACTGCCAGTTTTTTCAGCACTGACATCTTCATGCAGGTGCTACACGTGGGAAGTATGTGCTCATAGTTTCAGCTTTGCAGAGAGAACTAATTGACTTTCACACAGGATTTTGGTATTTCGAAATCTGGGTTTGTTCCAGTTTGGGACAAAAGCCAAACATTTCATAATTATCTGCGAAAGGCAATAAAGCTTCAGTGTGGGAGCAGACCATCCCCTAGGCTTCCCCAAAGCATTGGTCCTGTGAGCACTGAGATCTCTTGAGCCAGGAGAGGAAGGGGGATTGCTCTGGAAGGCTGCTCCTGAGGGACCTGCTCCAGAGCTGCACCCTTCAGTTGCTGGAGCCCCGGCCCCAGAGCAGCGCCCCGGCTGCCCAGCTTCCGAGGGAACCAGGGGAAAATGCCAGTGTCTCAGCAAAGCATTTCAATCTGTCTGAACCGGCAAATTCCTACCAGAAAAATGTTTTGTCAGAACTTTTCCAGTCTGTTCCATGTGTAATTAAAGGCTTGTGTTTTACTGTAAAGCAGATTACTGTGCTGTGTGTAGCGTGCTCCTGGGCANCTTTGAACCATATAAAGTACCAAACAAATTTCCTCTTGCTTTAGGATTCCTTCCCATAACTTAAATGAAGGCTAAAATTGCTTATAACCTCTTCCACACTGGCACAGGATTCTGAGAAGAAACCGCATCAGAAATGGCATCCGTCTGCAGTGGGAGCAGTAATGAGAGTGGCCTGACCAGGGCAGGCAGGCAGCAGCTCAATCCCAGTCATGCGGAGTAGTTTGTGTAACATATGACAGAAATGTCTCTCTTGTGGTAGGTAGCAAAGGAGAACTGTTTCAGTGCACCAAAAATAATTAAATGCAACTTTTTTGAAACTGAGTCTCATATCTTTACAAACTCTTAATGCCAGATTGTCTTTATTGTTATTTAAGAGTGATGGTTATGAACACTTGAATATGTTTTTCCTCATCACAAACTCGAAAATTGGCACGGCCCTGCAGGATGCAGGCTGAAAGCATGCAAGCCAGACTTGGCCTTTAGACCCATGCAGTTGCTTCCATGTTCTTTTTAACCTTTTGTTTCATTACTGTTGATACATTGTGTAGAGAAAGAACAATAGACTACGAAGTACACAGACCTTGGGATACCCAGCAAAATTCCTCATGGACTGCCTAATGGAATCCTTTTCTTTTTTTTTGTTTTCTGTTAAAAAGTGAAAAATACTGAAACCTTTAAAAATAGAAGATTAGATTTTTGGTCAAATAAATGTGGCAGTGAAAAGTGCCTCCTTCTCTTGAAATGTTTTGTCTTTTTCCAGGAATACAGTTCTTATTTTTAGTTTGGGAACTTTTTTTTTTTTTTTCCTGAATGGAAAGTTGCATATTTTAATAGGAAAACAAAAAAAAAAAAAAAGGAAAAGCTTTTTTAGTGCATAGCCCTTATCCAAGCTAATGTATGGCGTTTGTAATGTGTGGTGTATATAAGATGTAGATTTGGACCAAAACAGCCAGTCACAAAACAGGGAGCACTAGGAGACACTCTGACTCAAAGGGACAATCCATCTCAGTGCAGGACTGTGCAGGACCTGCTCTCCCAAAACGTACTTTGCACTAATTTCTTGTCTACAACAACAGGTTACAAAATCATCCCTTGCTGAGTTGGCCAATACATAGAAGGTCACAATGGAAACACATTTCTGCTTGTACTTTATACTTCTCAGTGTGGGACACTGGTCAGACTTGCAAGAGACTGAGATAGACTTACAAAAATAGCGGCCCATTAGCTTGTGATTGCTCACATATGCTTGATCAGAACTTGCTTGGCCATGATCAAAACACAGTGTTCCTCACCTGCACATATGTATTTGTCCCCATAGGCCACACTTGTCTCTTTCTAAATGCAGTGACCGGGGAGGGGGCGTGAGGAGGGAACTGCATCCCACCCAGAGAAGCAAACTGAGAGCAGAATAGTCAGAGCTGTTTGCCAGAGTAATGTCGACAGCTGGAGTAGACAGTGGTTTTCAAGTAAGGACATAGATTTGGTAGGGCTGCACTACTGAAGTTGTACCAAAGACAAAGTTTTACCAGTTTAGACATCTTTCCTCTAGGTACCTACATAACAGCAGTTTTACTTCTCTTTTGTCGGCACATATTGTGTGATCCCTCCCATTCTTGCCCAGTGAAGAACAGCTATCTGTCCTATCTGTTGCTTTTTGCAAAGCAGCTATGTCCTCTTACCAAAGAAAATGCATCCACTCCCCTGTAGGACTGTGACTATGTCTGCCAATCCCTCATGGAGCTGTATTCAAGATATCAAAAGAAAAAATGGCGTAAGACTTTGGGGAAGGCTCTAAGCACTTTCCACCAAGTCCAGAAACTCACATCCTCAGCAAACCCTTATTATATACATGAGATGGATAAAGAGAATATCACAGAATCACAGAATTGTCAGGGTTGGAAGGGACCTCTGGAGATCATCTAGTCCAACCCCTGTACCAGAGCAGGGTCACCTACAACAGGTTGCACAGCACGGCATCCAGGCGGGTTTTGAATGTCTCCAGTATGGGAGACTCCACCACCTCTCTGGGCACCCTGTTCCAGGGCTCTGCCACCCTCAACGTAAAGAAGTTCCTCCTCATGTTAAGATGGAACTTCCTATGTTCAAGTTTGTGCCCATTACCTCTTGTTCTAACATTGGGCACCACTGAAAAAAGACTGCTCCCATCCCCCTAGTAGTCTCTCTTTAAGTATTTATAAGTATTGATAAGATCCCCCCTCAGTCTTCTTTTCTGTAGACCCAAGTGCCTCAGCCTTTCCTCGTAAGGAAGATGCTCCAGTCCCCTAATCATCTTTGTAGCCCTTTGCTGGTCCCTCTCCAGCAGTTCCCTGCCCTTCTTGAACCAGGGAATCCAGAACTGGATACAGTACTCCAGATATGGCCTCACCAGGGCAGAGTAGAGGGGAAGGATGACCTTCCTCGACCTGCTGGCCATACTTTTCTTGATGCACCTCATTGGCCTTCTTGGCCACCAGGGCACATTGCTGGCTCAAGGTCATCCTGTTGTCCACCAGGACTCCCAGGACCCTTTCCACAGAGCTGCTCCCCAGCAGGTCAGCCCCTAACCTGTACTGATGCATGGGGTTACTCCTCCCCAGGTGCAGGACCCTACACTTGCCCTTGTTGAACTTCATAAGGTTCCTCTCTGCACAACTCTCCAGCCTGTCCAGGTCATGCTGTATGTCAAGGCAGTACAGCCTTCTGGCGTGTCAGCCACCCCTCCCAGTCTTGTGTCATCAGCAAACTTGCTGATGGTACACTCTATCCCTTCGTCCAGATCATCAACGAATATATTGAACAAGACTGGACCCAGTACTGAANCCTACACTTGCCCTTGTTGAACTTCATAAGGTTCCTCTCTGCACAACTCTCCAGCCTGTCCAGGTCATGCTGTATGTCAAGGCAGTACAGCCTTCTGGCGTGTCAGCCACCCCTCCCAGTCTTGTGTCATCAGCAAACTTGCTGATGGTACACTCTATCCCTTCGTCCAGATCATCAACGAATATATTGAACAAGACTGGACCCAGTACTGAACCCTGAGGAACACCACTCGTTACTGACCTCCAACTCAACTCTGCACCACTAACCACAACCCTCTGGGCTCTACCTGTCAGCCACTGTTCAATCCACCCCACTGTCCATTCATCTAACCCACATTTCCTAAGCTTGCCTGTGAGGATGTTATGGGAAAGTGTCAAAAGCCTTGCTGAAGTCAAGGTAGACAACATCCACTGCCCTCCCCTCATCCACCCATCCAGTCACCCCATCATAGAAGGTTATCAGATTAGTCAGACATGATTTCCCCTTGGTGAATCCACATTGACTACTTCTGATAACCTTCTTTTACTCCAGATGCTTGGAGATGATGCCCAGAACGAGCTGTTCCACCGTCTTTCCAGGGATGGAGGTGAGGCTGACCGGCCTGTAGTTTCCCGGGTCTTCCTTCTTGCCCTTTTTGAAGACTGGAGTGACATTGGCTTTCCTGCAGTCCTCAGGCACCTCTCCTGTTCTCCAGGACCTCTCAAAGAGGATGGAGAGCGGCCCAGCAATGACTTCTGCCAGCTCCCTCAGCACTCACGGGTGTATCCCGTTGGGCCCCAAGGACTTGTGGATATCCAGTTTACCTAACTGATCTCTAAGTTTTTCTTCTTCAACCAAGGGAAAGTCTTCCTTCCTCCAGACTTTCTCTGTTATCCGCAAAGTCTGGGACTCCCGAGGGCTGACTAACAGCAATTCATCTCCTCTTCTATGTCATGTCAAACCACCTCACAAAGCACTGAGGTCTTTCTAGAGGTGGTGGAGGTGATGATGGTGTGAGTTTGGGCTTTGGTGGAAGGACAGTAAACCCAACTGTGCCATTCACTCAAACTGGTAGTTTTACTGCTTTGCTACACCTTTCATAGCCAGTTGTTCTTCAGGTTCTTTATGAGTTTGTAGTTCTTTTATGGGCTCACCTTGCTGGTTTTATTTAAATTTCCTGTCAGCTGCTTGAAGTGAACTGTAACCTCAAGAGCAACAGTTGCCACAGCACTAGGGGTTGTGTCCAACACAGGATCATTATAAGACTAACACACTACACTGTAGAAGTTCACAGTAAACAACCACTGAGAAGGTTTTGCATCCCAGTGCAGCCCTGATGAAGCTGAAAGGTAAGTGAGGTTCCTTGCCTTACAGTGAAATACAGTGGAGTAACTGCTGGTTTCTGCACGAGATGATAGTACCTCATAGGACTCCAGACCAGCAGGGATGATGGAGCTCAGGGATGACAGAAGTGAGTAAAAGCAGTCCTCCTTATTAGACGAGAGATGTTTAACTGCAAATTGCATTACTTAGATGAGACGTTTTCTTCCACAGAAGTTAATAGGTGTGCAAACATATTGCATCGCTGCCCTGAGATCATCTGAGCTGAAATGTGATGGATATAAATCCTAACATGAGCTAGCTGAAAAAGCATATACCTATGAAGTGCTTGACTGACTATATTGTTTTCCCAGAAGAGGAATGGTGTCAAAGGAGAACTATGGTAGAAAGTGGGCTAAGTATAACGTCTAAGCGCTGCTGAAATGACGAGACACAGGTAGTCTCCTTTGGCCCATCCTGTTTAATGTCAGTGACAATAAAAATGTAATAAAGATGATGTCAGGCTAACATGAGAGCAAGTTCGTTCACAGAGCTGTGATAGCATGCACAGGGAATCCAGAGCAAGAGTGAATCATTCTGTTGAAAGAAAGCAATGATGAGAGGATTGAAGAAAAGGAAACTTTCTATACAATTTCTTAGCAATGTAGAGTGGGAGGAAAAAGCCACCCCAGAAGATGAACCAATGCAGACTCTAAAATGGAAAAGTAAGAAACGTTTATTTACTGAAACCTGTCAAGTTGAATTCCAGCTTTGCATATCTCTCCCCTCCAGACTCCACTATACATAGGAGAAGAGCACTTATCCTGTGACATATAGCTGGGGGTGTGGGGAGAAAAATAGAGAAAAACATGGAATAGGGACATAAAGTACCACATACTTAAACTGTTTTGGATTTGTTCCAAGAAAATGCCTCATGCTCTGAGGCCCATATAAAGTAATGAAATTCTCCCCATCCTCCAAAAAATATAATTTGAGGACAGTTATGTGAACTTACACAGCTTTAAAATAACTGCACTTCCATTAATTTGGGATCTTGCTACTTAGCATATTAGTATTTTCCACGCCATCAAGAAAATTAATGTTTAGAAGAACATATGCTATTGATTCTGGTGAATAATGACAACAAACAGACACACACGAGCACACACCCCCGTTTACACACAAGCACTGATAGGCTTCTTTGCCAGGGTGGTTGTCAACTGTGCAGATGCAATTTTTTACCATGCTGTCCAAACTTGCCTTCTTGTACACTCTTCTCTGCCCTCTGAACTCCTGTTTCTTATCTTCTTCTAAAATTAAAATGTCAATGGGTCCAGAACTAGCATCTTCTTTGAGGGTACAGAGTCTAGTGGGGCGAGTACCCACAAAAGATTGTTTTGTAGAAGTAATAAAAACATCAGCAAGCAGACCATGAGCTGAAAAGAAAGTGCACATGCTCTAATGATATTTCTTCAATTTTCAATTTCTATTTAAAACAAAACCAAACAAAATACTACCCTTCCAATGCTATAAATGACCACAATTTTCTTAAAGTGCCACACATTTTCCAGAAATATGATAAACCTGTTGCATACTTATTAGACATCCTTCACACTTTGAGGGATAAATCTCATCTACTTAGAATGAATGTGGCTTCTAGATATAAAAAATACAATTGCAATATGAATATAGTAATACATGTAAGTATCATAAATGCACTTTAGATTGTATATTAGACCAGGCCTTTATAAAGTTTAGACATGATTTTCTCCAGATTAATTGTTTATAGGTTCTGGATTTCAAAATTAGATAAGGAAAAGAAAGGTGTTAGCCAAAATGCTGGAAATAAGGGCTTCACTGTGAGTGCACCACATCATCAGTATATTTTATGACTTTTTCATTAAGATTTTTTTCCTAATGGGTGTAAGCACTGTTACATTACATAATCACAAGGATTCCCCGACAGGAAATTGCAGCAGTGATGAACAACTCCGATGAGAGATTTCTGCTAACGTGGTAGAAATCCCATTAATGTGAGTGCAAGAGAAAATGCAGCTAGCCTTAGAATTTGTTATACGAGATGCTGATCTACTGGTTAAAAAAAAAAAAAAGGCAGATATTCAGTAGGAATCCAAGTCACTAAAGGCTTACTATTTAAGCAAGCGCTGATTTTTAAGCACTTGCTGAATGTGCAGATCCTGAACCAGAGTGTAACCCTCTGGTGTTTTTCCTTTAAATCAAATCAATGTTTCTTTCTTTATCTAGAAAAGAAAAATGATTGTAGATTGAACAATTTCCTAAGATTTTCATGGATGAAGAGAATGCAGATATATCAACAAGGCAAAGACAAGTGTTTCTCTGAGTTGTGTGGAAATCAAGCACCTGCAGCTTAATGCTATCTGAAATACAAAGATGTTCTGATAGGATCTTTTATTTTACTTGGCTTGTGGGCTGTGATCAATCTAAAAATGCCTGAATAGCAGCTCTGTTCCTGTTCTAGCAATCCTTGCATGTTTTTTGAAAGGTTGGCATTTTAAAGGTCATGGGTAAATAGGTTAATGAATAGTTTTATATAAAATTGTGTTTCTTTAAACACCCATGCGGCTTTGAAAATCTCAATCATGACAGTACTCGTACTCCTCTCTCCTGCAGGCCAATTTTTTTCTTCCTTGTTTTTAATCTTCTGTGGGTAAAATTACTTTTATCTTCTTTAACAAGCCATGAATGTTGCAGCAAAAACTGCACTGGTGATTTTCTTTTTCTTTTTTTTATCTAGATTCTCACATGAAAAAAGCATAATGTACTTAGCAAAAAGATGAGGTTGAGCAAAGCCAGGTCAAGTATCAAGTACTGTAACATTCTCATCCAAATTAATTCTCACTCCTCATCTTGCTTTTTACATCTGTTGAAATATGGTTTCTATTATGGTTTTGGAAGATTTCCATTTACTGTAAGTTTCAGACAGTATTGATGAGGTCACTGTTTACTTTGAATAGCTCTTTGATAGGAAAAGAGAGAACACAATGGAACGTTCAAGAAGCATGGCATGTAATACATTATTAAATTAATAATATGACAGCTGTATAGAGACGTAACCTCTCTATAGCCTTAGGGCATAGCCTTGGGGGACAGCTGTCCCACAACTCCACACGACAGTGGGTTCTCCTGGAATTGCAACAAGTGATGTTGCTTATTGATAACAGCCATGGGAATTCTGCCTGCCAAAGCCACCACGTATACAGCTGTATAAACCAGATAAGCAGACTGGAGAACAACAGGGTAAGGTGTGCTATCCCACACACACCTTTTCATAGGATATTTCTGCAGCTAAAACTTAGGTAGCAGAAGACACACTCCTCGTATTAAGGGGAAGTGGCTGAAACACACAAGACCCATGCTTCCCCGACAGGCCCCTGAGAACAGACTTGCATTACAGTCAAAAGCCTTATCTAGGTGTAAGTAATGATTAGACATTCAAGTCGAGGCTTCAGAGTCAGTTTACGGTTATGTGCTATTACTGAAGAAGCCATCATGCTGTTTCCATGTGCCCAGCCTCATCTTTTAACCCTCCCCGCTGGGAGCCCTCCAGCAGCCATCCTGCTGTGCTGGGTCAGTTAAGTTTATTGATTTGTCTGAAAAAGGGCTTTTTTTTGCAGCTTTAGTTTAGCATGTGGGGTTTATTTATTTATTTATTTATTAAATGTCAAAAATACTTGAGAACATCAATTGCGTGTAAGCAGAGCCCCAGTGTCATCATCTGGTAACTACAGCCCATGTAGTCGATGGAAACATTGGAAGTGTGGAGTATTGTTGTGCTGTATTGCTCTGCTAAATTACAGATATAAAAGGATATTCATGCAGCAAGCATACTGCATGCAGCTCCTAATTAATTCACATAATGTGAGGTGCACAGCGAAGATCCCCTATCTTCCGAGGCTTATAACTTCTTTATTTGAAGAATCACCTTTTAACTTTTGAGATAACCTGGCAGCTAGCTGGTGAAATGGCCATACTTGACAATCAAACCATCACAAACAAAACCCTGTTTTCTTCATAATATAAATTTGGCTGAAGTGAGTTAGCAAGAATCGTACAAGACACTGGTTTTTGAATTATGTGTAAATGATTATGTCACAGAAAGAAAAAAGGAGTAATTAAATCTATTTTCTCTATATAGTGTATTCTTACTTAAGGCAGTCCCAGGAGCATGGTTTTAGTTTGTTAAAAGATATTTTAAGGAAAATAATTGTTTAATTTATCACTTTTGCTTGCCAGAATGTTTTAACACGGACTGCATTAATATGTTGTTAAATACTGTAAATGAACTTAGTCTCCAAAGCTTCTTTCAAAATGCTGTGTGAAAATATCCTGTTATCCTTTGTCTCTTATGTGCCAAAGTATTTCAATATGTAAAACATGCATATATACTTACACCTTAGAATTTTTTTTAGTGCTGTTTCATGCACTCTTCAAGATAGCCTGTGGAGTGCTGTATCTGGCAATCTTTCATAAAAAATAATTCTCTTTCTTCATAACAGTAGCAGTTTCCATTTTTGTTTGTGCTAAATTACAAAGTGCTCTGTAAATCTGAAGAATTAAGTTTAGATCCCTACATGGTGAGAAACAGGTATACTTGCTTCAAATATGAAAATTAACTTTGGTATTTAATATAAATAATCACTAATGTAAATATAGAAACACACTGTTAAAGCATAGCCAAGAGAAATATATTAAGAGGCAAACATCGAAGCAGGAGCATAAACAAGACAAGGATATTTAACAGGAAACAAGGCCATGAAGAAGCTCCATCTGTAAAACTGCTCCTTTTCTGGGAGACCACAGATCCTTAGGGATGTGCAGATTCTTGAAGTGGTTTGAAAGGAAGGCTGATGGATCAGATGGTGTAAACACAAGCACACCTGCACTCTAGAGAGTTTTAAAGGAAGTAAGATTATTTTCATAATTTGAAAATTTCAAGATATACATTTAAAGGATAGGGAACTTCCAAGAAAAAAAGTTTTATTTCCTCCAAATAATATTATTAAATCCTGAATATGTGTTTGTGTATGTATGTATATACAGTCAGAGGTATATACAGTTATGCATGCCTAGATGTAAAAGGAAATATGATCTTAAGCATGAAGAAGGATCACAAAAATTTTTTAGAATAGCAAACTGGGTGAGAAAAATTATAAAAGGCAATGCATTTTAGGTGACACAAATTCAGTTTTAACTCTTTCGGAAGCAATCAGTACCTTTAGCAGAGGTAAAGCAGCAGATAGCTCCATTTTGATTAATTTAAAAAAATGCATGAAATCTAGCTGATTCTTGCTACTAAGCTCCTCTGTGCTAGTCATAGGAGAGGAAGAAAACTGGCATGCTTAAACATAAATTTGGCTGCATTAGTAGGAAATCTACTGTAGTCATAAATGGAAAGTATTCAAACTAAAATGTCAGTAGTAGAAGATGACAGGAGTCAGTGTTAGAGGTCCAGATTTGAAATATTTACACAAATATAATGTAGACAGCAATGTGGAAAGCAAAGACTTCCAAGTTTGCAGATAGCACTTAATTAGCAAGTACTGCAAATAATGAAGGAATGTACGGTCAGAAATCAGAGACTGAATGGAGAAAAAGCTTGAGCTGTCAGGTGAGAGAAGCTCTAATTACAATGGAGTTTTCAAAAGGCAACATACAGAATATATTTGATGTTAAATTTTGCGAAAGATTTAACCTTTAAAAATTTTGGGAATAAGTAAATACATAGTCGTTGCTGTTGTTTGTTTTACTGTGTTGTTTTGGGGGTTTTTTTTCTCAGAGGCTTCAGACTTGTAGCTCTAACAAGTGTGTCTAATGAGAACTGCAGTCATTCCACTGTCCCTTGCAGGAGCTTTGGCCTAGATACACCAAAATGCTTAGGCATCTATGGGGATTTTGACAAAACAGAGCCCCAAATCACTATGTAACTATTCCACAAAAAAGAATCTACCAATGAAGACCTGCAGTCTGCTTCTTTGCACGCTCAGCACAGCCTCCACTCGGGCAGTAAGTCGCTAGGGAGCTGCTCTCTCTGTCTCGCACACCATGCTGAGGCTCATTCAGAACCAAGGAAGCAGAAGGATGTTCCCATTCCCTCTTCAACAGCTCAATCCCCAGTTCAGCTAAGTTCAAGACTCAACCAAGATAGGTGGAGAAATGGGTTCTTTACTTGTACAAGGATATTTCTAAAATCATAGAAATGCTGACTATGCCAACCTCCTTCTCACAGCAGACCTAGCTCAGGTCAGCTGTGGCATTTCCAGGGACAGAGACTGCCACCTCTCCTCCAGGTACCTGTTCCAGGGCTGTGCTACTCACTTGGTTAAAAAGTTTCTCCTAGTCGGTCTGAGCCTCTTAGGCTGCAGTTCGTGCCAACTTCCTCTTCTTACGCTGACTACCACTATCAAGAAGAGTTTGACTCCGACATTTTCCTAACTCCTTTCCATGTAGCTGTAGGCTGCGTTTAGATCCCTTTCACTGAGAAGCTAAGCAGCCCTTGCTTAGCCAAGCAGGTCTGCTGAAATTCCCCATCTTCCTGCACAACAGGATAGTTTGTTGCTGAGCCTTCATAGAGTTTTCTTTAACAATCAGCCAGTTTTCTTGGGCACATTTTACCCTCATGGCACCATTCTGCCCAGCAATTCCCAGAATAAGCCAAATTCTGCAGTCGTGTTTTGCCCTTCCCAGCCTTCATCCAGACCCTGGAGTCAGTCATGTCATGGCTGCTGCTGCCCAAGCTGCCCTGTCTGACTGCATTTGTCACCAGTTCTTCCCTGTTTTGAGCAGCAGGAAAAGTGGAGCATTATACCAGTTGGTCCCTCTAGAATTTGCACTGGGAAATTATGGATTATAATAGCAGTCAAAACAGTGTCCCTAACATTAACACTCTTTGGCCTTCCTCTTGTTTACAAAATTGATAAATCTGGGTTAATATTTGACCACTTGAGAAGAGGGGTTTTGGAGGAACTGGTTTAACGGCAAAGGATACCATTTTCTCACTATCGTTACGCAGACAGACAACTTCTCCCAGAGAAACCAGGCTGCTGTTCAATATTCAAAGCAGTACTGAGAGTCAATGCCATGTAGTAGTTACAGCCTAGAAGCTGAGAAACATAACTAAACTCACCTTCACTGAGGTTATGGAACTACCCATTTGCAGACCAGTTAATATCCCTGACCCTTTAAAAGACTGAGAACACCATAGCAGTATCTCTGCTACACAGCATCCTATTGCTTTAGCGTGTTGTGCATCTCACAGGCATTCCAGGGAGTTCCCCAGCCTTGGAGCGCATTTTGCATTGACATATTTTTTATTATCAGCAAACACACAAATGAAAAATTAGTGAAAAATGAAAAAGAGCATCCAGCTTCTTGCTGTGTTATTCCAACTTTATTTCACTAAGCCCCACTGATTTTTCAAATGTGGTAATGCAGCGGTAGACAAAACCATAGATTGGACTAAACAAAGAAAACATCCAGCCTGTGGCAAGTTAACAAACAGTTCTGAGATCAGCTGCTAGCTCTGGCTGCATCTGTGCCATCATCTTAGCCTGAGGTTTGAACTTAAACTTGAGCCCAAATTTCTTAATCATCAGCTCTGCCTGCAAGTTGGCTTTTACTTGCTCTCCAGCTGAGAAAGCCAACTGGCTTTCCAGGTAGGGAAATTTAGGCACTACTTTACATGTGTTCTGACAGCAGATATAATATTATTCCAGAAAATTTTGTTTGTGAATTTATATCCAAATCTGAGCAGGTCTAGAGAAGGTGACACAGGTAGACCTGTTGTTACCAGGCTTGAAAAATACTCACATTTCCAAGACTTTAGCTGTGAATGAATATGTGACCAAAAACATCATCCACACCTTTTACTTGTTTCTGTCTATTTGCAAAGAAAATTGTCTTGTCAAGGCTTGAAAACATTCTGTCGTGCACTTACATATGGGCCTTAATGTTCTTCTGCATTATTTCCCAACACAGCATGTTTCTGCTTTGAAATGCACCACAAATACCATTCTCCAATTGATAATGGCTGCCCTGGCAGTAACAGTAAACAAAACCCAACAAATTTCTGGACAGAAATTACTCTCCAAACAAATTATCGCAGGTTCACATGCAACAGAAGTTCTCATCCTTTTAAGCTCGCTCTGAGCTCTCACATCCAGACCAAGTCTAAGTTTCTTTCCATGTCTATGTTTCTTTCTAAGATAGTCTTTCTTCTACACCTGAAAACCTGTAACTTTCACCCAGACTCTTTCAGCCTGGTGAGTTTGTCATCTTTCTCTTGGGACTTGAAAATGCCTTTGTTTCCCTACTGTAAAGATTATCCTCTCACCCATCTATCTATGTTACCCTTATCACCCACCTCTTTGGCTCCCCCTGCAATTGCTCCCTTCTCCCTCACATTAAACTCCAAGACTCCTCATTCACTATGCTTTTTGTGTCCTGGCTGTTATCTCCATTCATGATTGAATGTTGCTATGTTTCCAAAGAAACCTATGCACCATTTTTCTCAAGGTTACCCCTTGTACTCGCAACGGTCTCACATTATTATCCTCCAGGCTGCTTCTAGGGCTCTTCTGGGCCCCCCACACTCAGAAGAAAGTTTTGGCAATGCTTGACTACTTATGTGCTTAGCCCCTCGCTTGTGCTATTGATCTATAGTTTACATTCCACTTGCCTTTCTACAGGTTTGTTGGTTTATGACTCACAATTAGATTCAAGACTCTCTGAGGTGTATATTTTCTTCTTTTGTTCATGTTTATGTAGTACCCAGTAGAATACTTTCATGACTACGCCGTCCTATATAAAGAACAATGTGTAGCAAATAGCTCATTTGTGTAAACAGAAAATTTGTGAGTATTTTGTTCTGGACTAATGGATCAGTACAGAGATCAGATAGTGGTATTTGGATTGCCCTGGGACGCAGGAAACAGTAATTCACACAATACTGAGGATGCAGCCTGTCCTTTAGAATCAGGCGGGCTGCGCTAACAAATCTAAAGAGAGGTAGGTGTGAAAATGCACTTCCTTTTCAGGATGAAAATGGTCATCCAGGCTGTCAGTCTGCAGTGGTGCCAGGAGCCTTAGCTTTAGGCTAGCATGTCACATGGTAGACACAAACACATTGCACCCAAGGAACCTTCTTCCCATGGAGAGCAGTGCACTTCATCTCCACTCAGCACCACGTGCTCCGTTGTTTTCCAAGCAAGCTAAGATGATGAATAAATGTGCAGATGTCAAGCAGCCAGGTGAACCAAGTCCAACAAAGGAACATACAAAATGAACTTTCATCCAATACTCTTGGCAGCAGCTTGTTTAAGATTTGCAAGAGTTGTTGTTAATCCCCACCCTGGAATATGTCACTATTTCTGCAAGCCCAAACAGATGATTTTGCTGGTTGGGCACCTAAGGGTCAAGCCCCTACCTCCAAGATTGTTTAATCAGTCCTACAAAATGGGACTGCTTCATCTGGCCACACCAAGGGAGGTCTCTCCGGGGCAGAGCCAGCCGGAGGAGCAGAGCTAGGGACGCCTTCCAGCCCTTAGCAGCACTTCAGGCATGTGCCTTGAGCGAGACCTGTACATATTAGCTCAAAAAAAAGGAGCTGTGGTGCACTCTGGTCCGTTTCCCAGGCTGGACCGTGGATATGCACGACCCACGGCAAGCAGGACCTGCCCAGGCTGCACAGTCCCAGTATAGACTTTTGGATCAGGAACTTGAAATTTAGCAGGTTTTGTCCTGTTGGGGAGTACTTCAGTGGCTTGGATAGTTTTGATTTATGGGTGAAGCATCTTTTTTTTTTTTTTTCCTTTTTTATTTGCTTTTTCACTTTTATCTGAGTATGGAACCAGGCACATTTCTGAACACTTGAAAATGCTGCAGGACAAGAAAACAATTCCCAACTAGCTCTGATTAAAAGCACTTATTTGGAAAAAAAAAATCTTATTCTAGAAATTAGGCCTATTTCTATATCTTGATCAATCACAGGGAACAATATGAAACACTTCCAGTCTTCTGCTTTACATTAATAACTGGCAGCAGATATCTGCTTTCCCTTACTTCATAATGCTTGAATGAATATTTCTAATCTAAAAATGTGCCCTTGGCTTTTACTTACAAATCAAGAAAATAAAAGAAGAAAAAACAACGTTGGCTTACTGTGTGTTTTTAATGACAGTTAAAAGCAATCTGAAATTCACAAAATGTTGATGTCTGAGCAATAAATCCAATAAAAGAGAAAGTGGGTCAAACTGAAGCCATCTAAGGCTCATCTTGAAGTTAATTAGGGTGAATAATATTTTCCTTAGTAATAGTAACTATTTTCCTATTGATGGAACAATATTATTTTAGTTGGTGTGTTTGATTATTGGTTGAAACGATTTAGACTGGTACAAGCTCCAAAAATGACAGTTTTGCAGATGCGTTCAGACCAATAAACAGAAAAAGAAAACAAGAAAGAGAATGAGCGATTAATACTATAGTCCTATGGCTGCATCATCAGTAGAAATTTCCTTGATAACAAATAGTTGTTTGAAGGGTCCTTGTCCTAAGGCTTTGATAAGCTGGAGCTGTTTTTAAAAAGCTCTCTGGCAGTCATAAGTGGAACAAAACAGGAACAAAACGCCTGTTGGTCTCAGACTGTCAGTAACGTGATGTTTGTAAGAGGGCAGAAAAGCATATTATTCGACAAGACCTCGTTGAACAAAGTGCTTACACCTTTTTACCTGAGGGGCTGTCAGTTTATGATACAGACTGTATCTTATTAAATAAAAATCACTGCTTGTCTTTCACAAATAAACATCAGCTTTGATTAGGCTGATGATTTGATTATAATTAAACATTTGCGCTTTTTTCTCGCAATGGTTAACTAAGACCTGTCCTGGGTATGGAGGCAATTCATGAAAACCCCTGCTATGGTATAGAGCAACACAAAATTGAAATAAATTAAAATGTCAAATATGCCCTAAACAAATCCAAAAGAACCAAGAATCTGAACATTTGTCATTCTCACTGTGTAATTTAACTGTACTTTTCAGGTGTCTGTACTAGATAGACAGTTTGAGAATAAAATCTCTCAAGATACAATCACAAAACAGTATTCTGTAATGTAGCATTGAGGGTTGACAGACTAACAAAATATTTAGCTCCTCAGTTTTATTTTATTGTTGTCTCCTCCGCAATAGAACTACTAATTATGAACATCGGTTAACACAGAGAGACTATTTCTTTCACAGACTTATCTGTGAAAGAATGAAACACACTTAAAAATCTGTAAAATGAAAGTTTATGGTGACAGAGTACAAGCAAAAATTTCAAACTAAATCCAGAAATCCTGATATGGAGTGGGCAATCAACAATGTATTATCAATTTCAATAGCAATTAGACTTAGTACTGTGAAAGAAGTGACATTTCATGGCCAACAGAGAGCTCATTACATTTTTACACCCTGAAAGATTTCATCTGTACAGAATTTCTGCCTTTTCTTAGCCTTTTATTAACCCTTCCAATCACATTAATTCCTCACCTCCTTTCTACAGACAATACTTTGACCAAGACCAATGGCTTTTATGCACCAGATTTTGGATCGAGGCTGTGGACCCTAGGATCTTTTTAGCAGACTATATCTATATTCAAGACTACATTCTTTTGTAAAAGCAAAACAGATTTTCAAGTTTGGGGCACTGTTCTATAAGTCTTTGTTTACCAAAAGGAAAAAAAAAAACCCACATCTTAGAGATTCAGAGGTAGTTTAATTACACATGGCTTTAAAAGTCTAAAAATGAGGGCCATGGTCTCAGCTACTCATTAGAACTCAGTGGGGACCACCAGAAACCCTCAGAGGTTCGTTGAAGGACTTGCTCTTTGGAGGTGTGTATGTCTCTTGCTCGACTGTAGAGAGTGCTAAAAGGATTATCCTACGCTCAATGGATACGTCTGGGATATCTAACGTTAGATGAGATTAATCCCGTCATAGCAGTCCAACATCCACTGTTCAAAGTACCCACTAATAACACAGCCCCAGGTTCCCGCTTTGTAAACTGCTGGGTCTTTGCAGCAGGACGAGATACATTCAGATCCATTGCTGTCCAAAAATCAGCCATGGTTAAAAACATGGGCCACACAGTTTTATTTGTATCTGACCAATATGAAAGTAGCTGGGGAAAATCCAGACATAAACTTTCATGTTTATTTCTGCTTTCAAGCATACTGTATCTGTTGTTTTTTTTTTTTTTTAAGTGTGGTTAGCATAAAAGTAGCATGTTTTTAAGCGTTCCCACCATTTTTGCTAAGTGGACCATCTGGTCATTCATATCAGAAATTTGTTTATTAAGAATCATTAACAGTTAAATGTTTTTGAAAGATCATATGCTATGATATTTATATTGCACTATTTGATGTTCTACATACTGCTGCAAACACTCTCATTAAACACAAATCAGAACAAATAATAGCAAAGGATTTTTAAGTTGCGCAAAGGCATCTGCATATATAAAGCATATAGCTGATATGATCAGCTTCTCAGAGATAGTGCCTGTGTCTGTTAAACAACTTTCCCTCAGATGTGATTCTATGATACCCTAGAACTGAGTTCTCCCCTTCTTTATACTGTTTATATTTGTGCAACTGTGTGGAAGACAGTATGGTTGAACTACTGCTGATTAACCCAGCAGCTCTTTCTGTCTCTATTGTCCTCTTTGCCTTCCTAACAACACGATCAGGTCAAACATTTAACCTCGCAGTTCAGAGATCAGCTAAAACTTGCCCTCGTTTGACCTGTGTGAACAATAATAAGACCCCATTTCCAACAGTCTTTACCCTAACCAACCCAGCTACGATGGCAATTAACTTGGCAAGGTTTAAAGCCACTTAGAAAATTGTTCAGTGTCTGAGGAATGTTAATAGCAGGACAGCTGTTTTCAGGAATCTCACACTTTGTGTTTCTTGTATTAAGAATTTTACTAATTCTTCCCTCATTGTTTGTTCTCATATGACATAAGATATAAACAGATCTACTGACCTCAAAAAATGTGTTTTTCTTGTGAAGGGAGTCATTTCTTATAAGAAAAACAGTATTTAGTTAAAATGTCTAAGAAAGTTTTGTTTTGTTGTCTGCATAAGGGTCTAATTTGGTTTCTTGAATTTCTACTAACACAAGCTTTGAGCAGGGGTTTGGACCAGATGACCACTAAGGTCCATTCTAACCTAAACTATTCCATAAGTGTCTTCAGTTGTTGAAGTAAAACTTGGTTTAGACTCTTTTCTGCTCAGTACAAAGAGGAACCAATTTCAGCAGCTGGATTGCACTAGCCCTGACAGTTTCTCAGGCCAGTTCTAACCTGCTGCACACAGGAGTGGTTTATAAATCATGTTTCTCAGCACTTCTAACTCCATGCAACCAACACGAGTCTTACCCATATTAATGAAGTGCTTCCTTCACCAGAACAAGGCCCTACTGTAGCCTAGATAAATGTCCTTCACTTTAAGGAAAAAAGAATTGAAACATTTTATTAGCTTTTGTCTTTGGAAGCAAGATTAATCTAGAGTTTCAAGCCCAGGATAGCACTTTCTGTCACGAGTGAGAAGATAGTCTGATATATTGCCACTCAAATGGGCTATGACGTATTATACAAATCAGAAGGAAAGCCTACCAGTTTTCCAGTGAGTTATAAAGTTTGGTTTTCCAACTCTAGAAGGTCCTGAGAGCCTAACACTGGAAACCACAGCATTCATTTATATTGCACACTAAAAAACAGCATGAAAAATATAAAAACAGTTCCAGTAATAAGCATTCACACAGTAGTAAATGTCAAAATTGTATTTGTAATACAGCACGGCTGAGTATGTGCATTATGACACTATTTAATTACAGGACTGCACAGTACTATTTCCACAGGACTCCTGCCTTCAAGTTCCCTCCATAGTCCTTCGTCGTTCAACCTCCAGTCCAAAAAACTAGACCTCCTCAGAACTCAGCACCAGTCCAGTCACCCCACAATCCTGTTTTCCTGTATCCCAGTTCCTGTGATCTCCATTGCCCTCCTTGCAAACAGATGCTTCGAGTCTCAGTCTTGTCCACCAAGCTCCTTGTCCTAACATACTCCTCCTGCAATCACCTCTGGACATCTTTGCAGTGGAAATAGAAAGCTTTGTCCTTTACGCTGCCTGAACAAGGAGCCTGGGAATGGAGAGGGCTGAGGTCTTGCTGCATGCACTTTTGGTACCAGTCCCTGACTTGATCTACTGCAAAAAAAGCCCAGCTCTCTACAAGCTGTTATCTTGATCTGTGCACACAGGAGTCTTTCAGAGCTGTGACTTCAGAAAACTAGTAATCCTCTACTCAGCATTTGCAGACTGGGATATTTTCTTTTTTCTTTTTTTATTTTTTTTTTCTTTTGAAAGATTCTTAATTTAGTCAAGATGCAGTTCCACATCAAAAACAAAGAGCACAGGCTGGACATCTCAGTCACACCTGCCAAATTTTACATTTCTGTTTCAGGTCATTAAAATTTCACACAAAAGAGGTAACCAGAATATTTTGATATGGATAGAATGATGTATTTTCTCCTAATTTTCTTCTTGGAAATAGTCATTTTTGCCTTAATTTTTCCAGAAAGATTCAGCCTGAGGCAGATACCCAGTATGCAAAATTTCAGGTCAAATAGTTAAAGTTTGGCAAGTAATAAGCAGCAGAAAAAATATTTTGTAATGGAACTTCTGGGCAATTTTAATAGATGGTGCCACCAGTCCAATCTACAACACATACAAAAGGTACTTAAAATTTTATGACTTTTCTGGAAATCACTAACTTTTTTTTTTCATCCCCTAGAAATAGCTTGCTACAAATTTTCTGGATTTGCTGTGTTCATGAATACTGCGAGTGATTACTTACCATAACTAAACACATCATTGGAAGCGTGAGTTTCATCAAGGAAGAAGGACAAGGATGTCTTACAGGAATGAGCAGGTGAGGGACTGGGCATGTGCAAATACACATATTTGCAAGACTGTCCACATCCTTCACACTGTGACAAACATTTCATAAAAGAAGAAATTATTTTTGATGTAATTCCAGAAAAAGTAAAGGTTTTAAAATTACTGCCAGAGACAGCTGGACGAGAGATAGCACTGAATGTTATTTGTATTCATATGAAGATGTGCATGTGAAGTTTCGTAATGCTTCAAGATACATTTGTATAAATAGCATTTTAATATTATCAGCATCAGTTCTGAAATTACAATTTTTACGCATACATACACCCACTAAACAGAGCCTTTATACTCATGTATCATTTTGCATGGCACATTCAAGAGTACATTTTTATAAGATCACTCTTTCAGCTCTTCAAGAAGTAGAGTTTATTCAGGCCTAATGTAACCCTTTTTCCTTATGATGTAGTTGAAATGGAATTTACTTGATTAACTTGTTACATTAGGGCTTAATTTAGTAAGAAAAGTAGTCCTTGTACATAGTTTCAGCTCTTGTCAGCAAACTGATTGACTAATACAACTTTCAGAAGCTCTCAGACATCTTTAAGTTGTGCAATATAAAGTCAATGCAGAGAAGCTACTTTGAATAATTTTTAATTCCTGGAAAACAAAATCCATGGTTTATGACCAAAGACAATGTTTGCATATTCATTATTTCACTTGTGAACTTCTACTTTGATCAGGAAGAGCAAGCTATACTGATGAGAAGATTGTTTTCTCACCATAGCCAGAAAATTCTTATCTTCCCTGCCATGGCATCAGGTCCACTGACGCCACAACCCCCTAACCAGGAGCAATAGAACTGAGAAACTTTTCTGGTTTGCACAGATCAAGTGGCCCTGAGACAAAGCAAGCTTTCACTTACTAAGCGCGTATAGTGTCAGAGTGACTGAATTTATTCAGTGTGTCCACTGGTGATTCCTGAAGTTAGCCAGTACAAATAAAAAGTTATTTTATGCATTATTTTCTACACTTAAAAATAGTTAAAATTATAAAGTGGCTAAAGTTTATCAGAATCTACAAAGAAGGAGTTCAAGTGTTTCAAAATGTTATTTGTTAAACAACAGAATGAAATAGGCAGCAGAAGCCACACTCTGGGCATGGTTTTGTACTGTTTCCAAAACTGTGAACAACTAAAACACTTCAGTTTCCATTCTCACATTTCCTCTCCTCTTGTAGAGCAACTTTAACCCTTTCTCTGGTCCTGCCTCCCAGCTGGAAACCGTTCTCATGGCCTCAAGAGACACAGCAATGCTTGAGGAATGCCCAGCAGCAGCGTGTCTACCCACACTGGCAGCACCTCGCCCACATCCCCACTGCCAAGGCTGGAGTCAATGTTGGACCATTTAGAAAAGAAACAGGTCTTTAACCTGGCAGCACCACTGGGAATCAGCTTGGGTTTGTTAAAAATATTAGGAGTTTGGTCATTTACTCCACAAAAACAACACGCTGTAAACTTTTTAAGCTGAAGGAAAATGCTGAGATACCCATACGAGGTCAAAAAAAGATCAGGAAAAAAGCAGTATGCTCTGAAGTTAAACTCACTTGTTCATGGACAAAACAGTGAAGAGTGGTCTCGTGAACGTCACCCAGGGAACATTTTGCCATCTACTGATTCAGCAGATGAGAAACGGAGTCTATTTAGGCAAAGGACCACAAGCTGACGTAGATGTAGAAGGATTAACAACACATGATCTTACTTATCACCCACTCATAAGACCCAGTTTGTTGGCATAAACACATAAGCAAGAGTATATGGTGTCGCATGTTAATTTGAGAGGTGCTGGTGCCTCTCTCACATCACACATGCACACAACAATGTTCCAGCAGAGAGCAGTGCATGTACTGAGAGAACATCATAACAGCATGGGAGACAGCTACAGCTGGGTCAAGCTCCCATTCTACTTCATCCTGTAAATCAACAGGTTTAGTCCTGCAAAGGGGGCAAAAGTAGGCCCTCAAAAGAATTACAGGACTAAACATTTCCTGTTCTTTCCAAGAAGATGAACCTTCACAATAACAGTTTTGTAATCCTGTAGATGATTTGATGCACTAAGATTCACTTTCACAAAAGCTTTACTCCACTTTCAAGAATACTGAAACACCTAATTGCCTGGGTCAATTTAATTACCATTAATTTCATGATGAATGAATTTGCAAAAGTTACATTAAAAACTAATACAAACTGATTTTGACAAGATACTTTATAATTTCTAAAAAACTTGTGAGGACACGGCAAGGCAAGGAAATTCCAGTTAGGAAGGGGATCAGGAGCTAAATGAGTGAGCTCTAAAGGCTCCTCCATGCAAAGAGAATACTGTTGGATTGAAAGAGTATGTCTTGGCTTGGAGTAAGTAGAACTGCATTTCCAAAAAGCGGTAGCTACATCTGTGACCTCGAAGCCTAGTTATTTTGGGAGCAGAATATTTTTTTTTTTAAGTTTTCAGTTTATTGTCAATAGCTTTGTGATCTTGGTTCTGCTGCTGTTAGATGCACATCTTGCACTCAAAATTCCCACTGACTGGCATTCTTGTAGGCACTTTTAATGTAGTGGCTTGGTATTGAAGTCCACTTCTAAGGCTTGTGAGAGTTGCTAGTTATAATCTTTTTTGTGTAGATCTCAAAAGCTAATCTACATTGAGGGCTACACACCCAATATCAGAGGGTGGCTATTGTAACTACTGTGGGGGCATAGAAATAGAAACAGAAAAAAGGGGAAGTTTCCAAAGGCTGGCATCAACAGAAATATTCCTCTTCTTTGGGAACAGTTTGCTATGCAGCAACATGTCCTCTGAGTCATGAGTAGAAGAAAGCAAACTGTCTTCTGCCTTGTCTACTAAAAAGACTATTCCTCAATGATTTCTCTTTTTAAGTATCTAAAATTAGCATCCATCTTATTCAACAAAGATAGTCCTCTTGGGAACAAGGAGAGTTTACTCGTTAATGGTGTGCTTTCTGAAAAATTGATTTCATTGTCACAATGAGAGCCTACTGAAAGGGCTGTTTGTATTGGAGCTAACTTTTAATCTCTGCAGAAGTCTGTAAAAGCAAAGTCCTTGAACCACCACGAATTGGCACTTGTATGCTCTTTTGAAAGTGCTGAACATGATGAACTTAGCCTCATGGTTCAGTTTGCTAATATTTGCATAAGAAATGAAAAATGAATCTACATCTGAATATAGTGAGTGCCTTTCTGAGAAACTGAGGAGAACATACAGGGAGGAAAAAGAAACGTGCAGTTGAGTTTTCTGTTTTGGATTGGTGTAATGGAAAATGTTATTCCCCAGTCACCTTCTTGACTCCTATTTATTACGCAATGTCCTCTTGCTTTCCAATTCAGCTCATGCAGGCTTTCATGTTTCTGCTGAACAATTTCTTAGACACCGCAGGCCAAAAAATTAGATCTGCCTTTTTTTTTTTTTAACGTGTAGCCAAGTTTAGGCCAGACATTCTGCTGGATAAAACCACAAACTCTCAGAAGAGTCAGTATCCCAGAAATCGCACTTCCTCTGTCTACCTACTGATTAATAAACTGCCACAACATCTTTAGCCTTGTTCATCTCCTTTTCTTTATTTTTCTAACAATGAAACACCAGAAATCCATACCCCCTGTTTTGTTCCTGAACAGTGGAATTCTCATAAACTTTGAGTTGCTGATGTTTGCTTGACGCAATCTTTTCTCAGGCTACATTATTCCTGGATAAAACTGAATCACGTTTTCCAGGGCAGTTGAAATCATTCAATACTTCTAAGGACTGCATTCAGTAGGAATCACGGGGAGAAGGGTTTCAGGATCTGGCTGAACCCTACACAATGCTCTGTATCATCTAAAAGTTTCAGATTATGGGCTGATACACATGTTCCTTTTCTGAGATTTCAAAAAGACCTAAAAGTTACAATTATAAGGCTTAGCTTAGACTTTTATTTCTTATTCCAGTCATTGTCATAATAAATTTTCTATACACTAAAGAGAGGAAAGGTGTTAACCTGTGGAGTTTCTTGGGGCAATGGAGATTAAAGGGAAGTTAAAAGAAGCTGACATCTTCCCTGAAGGACTGTTTTCATACTTATACTAAAGCCTGGAAAACCAGCATCAGAAATCATGCATGCCACTACCATAAATAGGATATCTATTCCTAAACAGGCTCAGGGAGAGAATTAGCCTGAATTTGTGACTCCTCTATATGTGTGTTTGTACAAGTATGCGTATGGGTGTGCGCACAGATTTTCTTTTTTTCTGGTATTGTTTGTATCTCATCTTGTTGCTTTTTGTGGAATATCTGTTGCTAGTACAGTTGACTGAATTTTTTTAAGCAATGGGAAGACATATAATGTCTAATAAGTTTGCTATTATAATAAAATGGGGAAGGATTAATGAGTATAGATTTTGATGACAGAGAGTGGGAATCATATGCTCAGAATAACAATATTGCTTGCTTCTCTTCTCTCTGATGTTAATTAACCTGGTGATTTTGAAAAGGCAGAGATGGCATAATTTTCCTCAGGTAGGAACAGGGTGATCCAGCTCCCTCTCTCTCCCTCTGTCCGCCTCTGCCTCTCAGTCATTTCTCTCATTCTTCTCTCTCCCTTCGAGGAAAACTTACTTTATTGCAATGACTCCAAGGAAAGCTGTTATCTACAACAGCTCGAGTGTCAGATCTATCCTTTCTAGTATTGACAGGGTATTTTGACAAGTATTGAGCATGCAACTTCATCTGACATGAAGTCAAAATAGTTAGACACTGTACCTTGAAAATCAGAACCCCATGGGGTTTTTTTCCTCTAGCTTCTCTGCTATGATAGTAGCGATAGTAGCAATAGTAGCAGATAGAATAAAAAGAGTAAAAAATAGTAAAAGGCAGCAGTAATATTAACAAGTTACTGAAAAAACTACCCAGCATACAGGCATGTCTACTATGCTACAATCAACATTTTTAAAAAAAACAAAAACCTACAAAAGCTTCCATGAAAATTTCTGACTAGAATAGAATTAAAATCTCTTGCATATTTTGTCAAATGCATCTATTCTAAACAGCAGTAACTGCACAGGTGTTCTCCATTCACTCCAGGGAAGGGAGGGAGATGGCAGGGCAGGAATAGCTCTGAGAATTGATAGTGAAATATTGCCTTTCCAGAAGTCAATGGGAAAATCCTACTAAACTTCAGTGAGAGCAGAATTTCTGCCAGAATTTACGACTGTTCATATAGGGGAACAGCCTTATTGTTATATTTCTTTGGAGACTAATCTGCATTCATTTTTCTAGTGTACTGGAGAACTCAGAAGCACTTTTCTTGCTAACTCAGACTGTTGGATGTTGAGGTTGTCAAAGGCAAAACCACTACTAGCTCAGGCTAAAATAATTTTTCTTTGCAGCTCAGATTGTTGTTAAAGAAATATAGGAATCCTACTTCTTATGCAAATGTTTCTCACAGGTTTGAGACTGCCCCTCCAAGAAATATTAAGCTACAAACGTACAAAGGGGCTGGATTTTATCCTTTACTTCTGCATCAGCTGGTGCAATGAGGCTAGGAAGTAGCATAATACAAGTCATAAAAGCTAATGAGAAGACAGTAGTACAGTTGGTGAAGTGTTTGCTGCTTTTGTAGGCAAAGAAATGTAATAACATTCTCCACAATTTGCAACCTCCAGTTCCTTACCTTAATGAAACACCTTCTGTATAGTGGACAATTTGCCCTTTATGGGAAAACACTTCATAATGATTTTGTTACCAGCCACAATAAAAACAGATAGATGGCTCCACAAAGACTGGCCTCCATAAAGGTGAAGATTTCCTCTGCTGTAGGAATCCTGAGAGCCAAGGTTTAATTAGGAGGGACAGGCCTGGGCATGCCTTCTGAAGATTTTTTCTTTGGTGTTCTGAAAAGAGCAGCATCTTCCCTTATCTAATTGCCTACACGCATATTTATGAACACCCACCAGCTTCAAGATATATGTGCTTTGTCAGCCACAGTAAGATGATAGATGCTTACTGCTGCACCAGAGCAGTAGAAAGAAACATTTCAGTCTAGATGGTTAGCTGTCCATCCACTCTGCATTCTGTACAGAATTAGAACCACAAAGCTGTCTATAGTTTTGCACTGACACTTTCCATGGAAGTAAAGGCTTCACTTCTCTCAACTTCAGGTTGAAAAGGAAGAAAAAAATATTGGGAAAAGCAAACAGACCTATTACTTTGTCTGTTTCCCCATTCCTTGGAGGACACTTCTGCTAGTTCAAGTTGCTAAGGACTTCTGAAAGAAAAAGCAAAGAGAGAGAAAGTGACCTGTATTCTCCATATAGATAAACAGAATCATAGAATCATAGAATAGTTTGGGTTGGAAGAGACCTTTAAAGTTCAGCTAGTCCAACCCCACCCTGCAATAAGCAGGGATGTCTTCAACTAGATCATGCTGCTCAGAGCCCTGTCCAACCTGATTTTGAATGTTTCCAGGGATGAGGCACCTATCACCTCTCTGGGCAGCCTGTTCCAGTGTTTCACCACCCTCGTAGTAAAAAATTTCTCCCTTATGACTAGTCTAAATCTACCCTCTTTTAGTTTAAAACCATTACCCCTTGTCCTATTGCAA
Organism: Ibidorhyncha struthersii; assembly: GCA_013398815.1. NCBI lineage: Eukaryota > Metazoa > Chordata > Aves > Charadriiformes > Charadriidae > Ibidorhyncha > Ibidorhyncha struthersii. The sequence goes on along the minus strand of VZSZ01001225.1, from coordinate 1,264 downwards.
CAGACCCTGCTAAAAAGTTTGTCCCCATCTTTCTCATAAGCCCCCTTTAAGTACCGAAAGACCACAATAAGGTCTCTCCGGAGCCTTCTCTTCTCCAGGCTGAATAACACCAACTCCCTCAGCCTGTCCTCATAGGAGAGCTGTTCCATCCCTCTGATTATTTTTGTTGACCTCCTCTGGACCTGCTCCAACAGGTCCATGTCTTTCCTGTACTGAGGGCTCCAGAGCTGGATGCAGTACTCCAGGTGGGGTCTCATCAGAGTGGAGTAGAGGGGCAGAATCACCTCTCTCAACCTGCTGGTCATGCTTCTTTTGATGGAGCCCAGGACAGGGTTGTCTTTCTGGGCTGCAAGTGCACATTTTTGGCTCATGTCCACCTCTTCATCCACCAGCACCAGTACCCCCAAGTCCTTCTCGGCAGGGCTGCTTTCAATCCCTTCATCCCCCAGCCTGTATTGACACCAGGGGTTGCCCTGACACAGGTGCAGGACCCTGCACTTGGCTTTGTTGAACCTCATGAGGTTCACATGGGCCCACTTCTCGAGCTTGTCCAGGTCCCTCTGGATGGCATCCCATACCTCAGGCATGTCAACCACACCACTCAGCTTGGTGTCATCCACAAACTTGCTGTGGGTGCACTCAATCCCACTATGTCATTGACGAGGATATTAAACAGTACAGGTCCTAAAACAGATCCCTGAGGTCTCACTTGTCATCAGTCTCCATCTGGACATTGAGCTATTGACCACTACCCTCTGGATGTGACCATGCAACCAATTTGTCATCCACTGAACAGTCCACCCACGCAATCCACACCTCTCCAGCTTAGAGATAAAGATGTTCTGATGAACCATGTCAAAAGCCTTACAGAAGTCCAGATAGACAACATTTACAGCTCTTCCCTTGTCTACTGATGCAGTCACTCCATCAGAGAAGGCCACTACGTTGGTCAGGCAGGACTTACCCTTGATGAAGCCATGCTGGCTGTCTCGAATCACCTCCCTGTACTCCATGTGCCTTAGCATAGCTTCTAGGAGTATCTGTTCCATGATCTTCCCAGGCACAGAGGTGAGGCTGACAGGTCAGTAGTTCCCAGGGTCCTCCTTTCTACCCTTTTCCCCTGGATTGACAAAATGGCTACAACATTTCCCTGTTTCCATTCACCAGGGTCTTCACCTGACTGCCATGGCTTTTTCAAATATCATGGAGAGTGGCTTGGTAAATACATCAGCCAGTTCCCTCAGGACTCTGGGATGCATCTCGT
>VZSZ01001224.1:82701-143015 GCA_013398815.1 Ibidorhyncha struthersii | reverse complement strand
ATCCCCTAATCATCTTTGTAGCCCTTTGCTGGACCCTCTCCAGCAGATCCCTGTCCTTCTTGAACTGGGGAGCCCAGAACTGGACGCAGTATTCCAGATGCGGCCTCACCAGGGCAGAGACAAGACTGGGAAGGTTAAGGTTAGAGCTGGTCCACTGGGCTAGCAATGAGCTGTATGGATGGCATCTGCAGAAGGGTTACCTGATAATTAATGATAATTATGCTTAAATCTCATCTGTCTACTTTCATCTGTAGCATCTTGATAGAGAAGGTAGGGCTCATCTGGCCCGTAAAATGGGAAGACTTGCAGTGACTTTCTTGTGGTGACAGCCTGCCACCAGCTGGGAGAAACTCAGTGTCCTATCCACGAGGCCATGCGTGGTCCTGCTTGTAGTGCAAAGTGGTCATGCTGGTCTGTCCACATCAGCGATGTCTGACAGGATGGACCAGCCCACACCAAAGGACGATGTCAACCAGCCTGTGAAGAGCATCAGCTTTTACAGTGCTTGGAGGTCAGCTGGGGAAGGTGGCAAGCATGCAGACCTTGATATCGGCAGGCGCTAGCAACACCCCAGCCTAGAAAGCAAGGCTAATGGAAATGCAGCCCTGGTCCTGGGAGAGGAGCTCATTGTAAATGGGATGGATATGTGAAGAAGTGCTTTGCTTCATGTGCATGAGTGGAAATAACCTTAGAGAAAAAGATCAATAATGGTGCTGCATTTTGCACCCGGCCTGCCTCTGGGTACTGCAATGCCTGTCTCTCACTGCGGAAAACGTGTGGTCAGGGTGTGTTCTCCCAGAAAAGCATCTGCAGTGCGGTAAGAGCAGCAGGTATCTTTCCCGCAGTGAGGATCCAAACTGCTCTAAGACAAGTCTGAGATGCACAAACTCTTCCTGCGCTGAGATGCAAAACAGATCACAGCTCAAACTGTCCTCAAGGTAAAAAGGTAACTCCTCACGGTAACATCCACTGGCACACACTAACTCTCTCCAGGGACACCGAGACCAGAGCCAACACTCGTACCTTTCCCACTGTACTTCCATGAGCAGAGAGACACAGGTGTCAGCAGATGGCCTTCAACGTTTTAGCTTGTTCAGTTTTCATGGCAAAGAGGACAGGGCCAGGGAAAGAGCCCGATTCTTACCACACTTCCTTTTAAATAAGACAGTGCTCTGTATTTCTATGGCATGCACAAGATCTGAGTCCACATGCAAAGGCAGCCAAAGGCAGCCCAGCTGTCCCCGCTCTGGATTATTACCTTTATTTGGAGGATTGTAAATTTAAGATGTAAAGGTGCATCTTTTCTATCAGATGCACGTCAATTTTCAGGCCTTCATTAACAGCACTGTCTGCAACCTCACATCACCTTTTGGGCTGGCAGTTTAGGGGGAGGCTTTGTAACACTGACCCCTTTGAAACACTGACCACCTTTTGCACTTCAAAGTCCGCCTGTGTATCAGAACAGCGAAAGGCTAACATTACCTTCAAAATGCCACACCCTAAATCTTTTGACTGCTTTGTCACATACGCTCCTTGTTTGGAGGAGTGGTGTTCGAGCTACAAAGTTTTCTTTCTGCTGTAGTATATTTTTTACCTCAACTGTCTTTGAATATGGCTGTCTCCAGAGCTTCAGAAATTCCAGTACTGGTGCAGAATAAAACAAGCATCCATCTGGTATTAGTGAGTGAAGCAGGTTTTAATGCATCTGTTTATGCCAGCAGTAAATTTGGCCCTTACAGGTTTTAAAATACTCTTCAGCAAAAAGGATTTGAAAAATTAGGTGCTAACTGCATTTTTATCTGAGGATCAAATAAAGGAAAACGAAAAATAAAGGATCCTTTTAAGGATCCTTTTAAGCTTAAAGCAGATCCTTTTAAGATTACTGGCAATTATTTTTTTTTCCCTTGAGTGGAGTTCCATTTCCCTAATACTCGGGCTTTGCCAGCCTGTCCTAAAGGGTAGGTCGATATTTTTGTTGCGAGGCATTAAGAAAAGATGCAATGTTGCCTCTACATGGGTACTAAACAGGGTGCAACTTTATTTACAGTGTAAAGTGCATCACACAGAAGTCGTTTAAAACACACAAAAAGCAGTGACATAAATGACAATACAGTACTGGGTAGGGAGGGGAAAGTGTTCCAGCAAGTATCAAAACATCATCAACAGCGCTAATTTAACAGCCTCTAGTTTCAGCTACTCTGTCCTACCACCACATCTCCTTATGAAATGTCTTGACGGGGTTGATCCCAGGACTCCATGTACTAGTCGCTAGCGTGACGCTGGAGTGCTAAAAGCCATCCTGCAGCCCTAAAGTCTCCAACAATGTCTGCCAGCTCTACGCACTGTCCTCACCACTGCTGTTCTGCTCCGGAGAACACCAGGGCAGAGTCAGGGCACACACCAGAGAAGCACACTGGAAAAGGGACCAAAACATGAGAGTGAGATATAAATAAAGATCTGCTTTTCTCACCCATGCACTCCATCCCTTGAGAGGTCCTGTGTTGCTCACTGCAGCTTCCATTCATATGCTGTTAAGGCAGCAAGGAGGTCAAGGAACAAAGTGCCTACAAATGGTGGTGACTATGGGTTGAAAAGCGGACATTTTTTATTGAACACTAACTTCAGTCAAAGCTGTAAACATCAATGGCTGTGGAGCTGGGAGAGAGAAGATTGTTGCTACGTGCTACCAGAGTCCATTAGAAAAAGAAGGTTGTGGGAGCTGAAACAACAACTCTTCAGCTGGTTGCAGCTCCCACTGGGAAGGAATCTACATTCACATTAATCTGATCCCCTAATGACTCCTATTCTTTATCTATCTGTTTTTCTTTTAATTGGCTGAAAGCTTTTACTGGCTCACAACTTCACTTGTTTCTTTCTTCCCCATTTCTGGTTTTGGGCTAACAGCCATCAGTTATGTGTCAGTATTTACTAGTGCCCTATTGCTGTAACTGTGAGCTCATTTTGGTGTCATATCACTTTCCTGTGTCCAAGTTCATGCATTCATAAAAGGAAGGTAAATCTATAAAGGAGGGAAGGGTGGGGCAGGGTGTGCACACTCTTAATCCAGAGGGTAACGAAGCAGGAATGCTACAGAAGGTAAAATTTATTTCTCCTTCTCCTTTCCCAGTGCCGACTGCAAGTCACAGTTTTTTATTATTACTGGGAAAAATGCAGCTTCTGGTTGATGACTCTCAGATTCTCACTCTAACATCTTCTTTCATAGATCAGACTTTTTGGTAACTGGCAATAATTACCAAACATCTGACCTCAAAAAATGCATGTGATTTCCACCTTTTAATTCCACCACCTTGCTTAACCATAGGTAAATCTTAGCGTGCCATTTTGTTAGAGCATGACTTAATGACGGCACTCAGGTGTTTGTTATCCTCAGCCGCAATCGGATCAACAGTGTGAGAAAGAGAAATCTCACAGCATGTGTGCTCTCAGTATTTCTCACTCAGCTGAGCACTTCTGCCTGTGTGTACTCAAGAGAGGCTTTTCCAGTTCTCTGAGGATTCTGCATAACATAAATACAACCTTTCTGTAAGCAAATAGCAAAGTTTCACCTGTAAACATAACTGGTGCCTTCTCTTTCCATCTTAGGGGCAGCCAAACATTGGGACCCAAACCCCATGTATCAAAAGCATTCACCTGGCAGACAGCTGCTAGACATGTATTTCATAATTTGCACAGGAAAGGAAAGTTGGTTACAGGCAGGTGGTTAGTCCCATGGCAAGTGGGAAGTGCAAGGTTCAGTGATCCTCCTGCTTCCCACTGCTGGATCCTGGATTATCTATCTTTAGAGCTACACTTAAACTGCCTGTATGCCAAAAAGCCTCAAAGGCTCTTGATGGCTAGACTTGGTCCATCTTTCTCTGAATGACATGATGTCCTCTCATCTCTTTTACATTTTTGATTATTTTACCAATAAATCTCAGGTAAAATTCATGCTGATGCCTTCCATTAAGTCAGTCTCCAATGATGTTAAAGCCACGTAATATACATTACAGAATCTTCTTCTTATGCCCACCAGAAACTGTGGTTATAACATGGACTTTATCACATGTACTTCTAATTTAGATCAACATGAGTTCAGAAATAGGCCCAATGCAAAGTTTAGCGGCTCAGTTAGCCTTGTGTAACTATTCTTTACTGTTGAGTCGCTGGACAGCAGTATGCTTTGGCAGATGGTAAGCAGAATTGCCACATTCTGTTTAATCACGGTTGGCAGTATAGTATGATTTAATTAGCTGACAGTATGTAAGAAATGAGAGGGACTTCACTGTACACAACCACTTCCTCAGTGGACAGTAGGAAGCTTTACATTTGTATGTGCATGTTTGTATGGTGTGTGTAGCAGCATATATTTGATAATACTTTTGTAAATGAAAAATACAGAGGATTTCTTTAAAAATTGAAAGGTATAGTAAAAATGTATCACAAAATAAAATACAAAACAAGGGAGCTGGGGAGGAAGGGAAGCAATGGATTTGATTTACAATGCGTTAGATTCCAAGTCCTGGTGCCTAGGCTGAAGAAAGATATCTGAATGTAGAACTGCTGCTCTGATGTTAAAAGGGATAGAATCCAGCCTTCCGTTTCCTGCATCAAAAAACCCAAACAAAATAAAATCAGTGCTGTACTGAACATACCAAACAAGTTCAACAGTAAGGCACAAGAGGATGTTGTCTGAAACAATACCAGAGATTAGACTGCCACAGCTCAAGAGGGCATATTGAGAGGCGAAAAGGGTGGGCATGGGGAACAGAGATATCTGACATTTAATGTTAAGTCATGGCTCAACCACATCTTGTCCTGGATGCTGACAAAACCTTTTGGCCCTTTCAGCTTCCCCTTATAAATCACACCTAGTTAACCTGCAACAGCAAATCTTTGCTATTGTGGCATTTACTCCTGTTCTGCCTGTATTGTTTTTGAGTCCTCAGCACAGCATCACACCCTGTAAAGAGCCACTATCGGCTGAGGGCAAAGATTAACAAAATACGAAACAGATTTTGGTGCTTGTTTCTGTCCCCTCTCCTCCATCCTCCCAGCTCTGTGTGGAAAACTTCCTCTCAAACAGCTCTTGAAGGAATGAGCTGCTAGACTGCAAGCCTGTAAGGCTAATGATCCGCACTCTCTCAGACCTCACAATGCTGCACAGAGCTGTGGACTTGGGACAAAAAACCCCAAAGAATGAAGAAGAGTCCAGTTTAGTAATAGCCTGCGACTTTGCTTTGCCTCAGAGATAAACACTGTAATTTTGGGCTGCTAAATCCACTGGATTTGGGCTTCTCTGCTTCATGCCCTAAATGGAAATACCATCACACTTGAGATGTGTAGCTTTCAGTCTAAAGCTGGATACTGTTTGTTGGCAGTATATTTAAGTTGCTTCACTTAACGCATCTATAATCACAGCTGACAAGTGAAAACTATTCATTTTGGACAATGTAATTTCTCAAACAAGCATCTTTTCCTGTAGTTTTAAGACAGACAGTATTTCTGTCTCTCCTGCCTCAGAGAGGCAGGGAGAAATTTCTGTCACTACCTGCCCTGAAAGAAGAATAGAAAAAAATGTACAATGTCACAGGCTTTGTCTGTATCCTGGACAAACATATTAATAGTTAGCTGTTATATATTTAGCTCTCCAGGATAATGGCCAATGTGTTCACTAGGAGCCTGTGTGAGTTGAGGTATCAATATTTTTGCTAGCATGTGTTTCATGGCCCTCATTAATATTTCATGCAGAGAACTCATGCTGCGTGTTTTGGTATTATATCTGATTCCTGGCCACAACAATATCATTACCATTCCACCTGCCTTCCCTCTTCAGGTTGTAAATGGCTCTTTATGGCAGCAGGAAATAAAACAGCTTTCCAAAGAAAAACTAGGTCCTGTTCAGCCTGACCTCAAAGTCAAACACCCAAACTTCACAAGTTAACTTTAAAAAACAAAGCTACATTTAAGGCTTGTAAATGCTGCCTCACATGGTGATGAGGCTCACTGATTTGAAAACCTAGTCTGCTATTGGCCCCATTAGACATGAAACAGCTAAATAAAACAAGCACTGGTAAAACTCTCTAAAAGACAGCACATGTGAACCAGATATAAGCACAGTCCTTGGGGCTCTTGATACAGGGACAGCACTGCCAGGTGATTTGAACTGGGACTTGACTCAGAGGCACTGATTCAGAGTTCAGCAGGGCAAAATTTAGCCTAGCTATGGGACAGCAAGCAACACTTACCTAGAGCAGTCATGTCCAGTCCACGATGAGGGGCAATAGCACCGATTTGGTCGTATGCACTTCCCACCATTTAAGCAAGGCAACTGGCAAACAGCTACATACAAATAGACATATACAGAGTTGGACTAATGAGCACACCCACAACAAGCTGATTAAGGAACAGGGCACTGAAAATCCAGCCTGCATTACTCTGTTAAAAACGGACTACTCCCAAAACTACAACGTTAAATATCAGCTATGAGTCTATTGTAAAAGATGGTTTGCTCTGGAAAGGGGAGCCTTAGAAGCACATCTCTGCTGAATGTGATTTGACACTCCCTGCTACCTTTGCTATCTGCTGCAGTATATGAGCTGCATGAAACAGCTAGTGTATTATTTTACGTTGCCTTAAAAATTCTATTCTTTTTGCCTCAAGTTGAGGCAAAAAAAGAAATTAAGTGGAAGCAGGAGGAGGAACTAGAAGAGAAGAGTCAGAAGATCAACAGGACAATAGGCCTTTTTTCTAGGAAGAAAATATGGGTGTTTATTTGAAAGGAATGTGACAGCTAAAGCAAGACAAGCAGACACCAGATGTGGTAAAAAAGCAGCATAAACAGAGAAAGTTAAAGTCAGAAAGCCATTTACAGATCAACAGCAGGCAAGGAGTAAGACTTCACATTATGGCAACCTGTATGGAGACAAGGAAAGGAAGCAGAGAATGACAGTAAGTTCCTGAAAGACACTGGATACCTGTAGGAGGTGTGACTAGCTGGTTCAGGGCATATGAATTAGAGAACTAACAACTAGCCAGCCTGATAGGGTCGTGCTGGACCAGCTGTGAAATGGCTGCATCTGCTTTTGGGTGACAGCCTAACCCAAGGATAGCAAGTAGCCAAACAGAAGTCAAGGCATCAAGTCTTCCTATCAATTTTGAGACTGGAAGATAAAGCACCAAACAATTTACAGAACAGAGTCAGAGACTCTCTTAATGAGGTCCTTCAAACACACACATTTATATCACAGGAAGCTGAAAGATATTAAGTCTTTTATGCAGATAATGCCGTATCTACAGGACAGACCTAAGATACCAGTGAGTACAAATGATGGGTAATATTTTTGCAAGGAATATGCATCAGAAAACACTGATTAAAATGGAATTACAGGAAATGGAAATGAGTAATCACAGGAATATGAAAGGAGATGGAAATACACTACTACAATTCCTCTGGGCCAAACACGAACAAACAATGTCAGGAGGTTATACACATGGACCGTCCCTGTGCAATTAAGTGCACCAAATTTGTCACGTTGAAAATGACTTCTGATTCTGGAATGAAGTATAGGAATGAAACATCTTTAGCTCTCACTTTATGCACATAATTACTCCTTTGAGACCAGCAGTTAATCTAAATATTTCTCATTTCACTTTAGTCTGTCATGGCACAAGGTCAAGACGAATAAGTAAAATGAGAAGTGGTTTAGTAATTTCATATGCAGTGGTTATGACCTTTTATGAATGGGCTTTGACACAGATGCAGTTGCTCACTGGATATTTTACTTTCGCTAATGAAAAGCAAGTCAGCCTGAACTGATTTGAATTGCTGGCCGAAAAGTGAAAAAGGCATCTATCCTCCTCAACGACCAATGCTGTTATAGCTGTAAAGTTTGTGAAATATGAGAGGAAATCCTGCATTATGTGCTAGGCAAGTGTCCCTTCAAAAGACTGTAGTTCTGAGTAAAAATGTTCCCTCTGGAATTTCAATTTGCTGCAGGATGGTTGGGTTTGCAGTGTCTCACACAGCTTATCCTCCAGACTCACTATTCTCACCAGTTGAACAAGTAATATGAACATTCCTTAACAAAAGCACAACTTCCTCCCCCAGTTCACCCAATCAGCCACTCCAAAGTCTTGCAGGAAGGCAAAACCAGGCTTTCATGTTAAGGTCCTGTTAACAATCAGTTAAGGTGCACCTGGACAATAAAAATACAGTGAACAAGCTGTAAAATAATTTTTAAAAATAGTTAGCATTTATTAGTGATTGAGATTTAATAATGATTGAAAGGCCTTTCAACCATCACTCAATTGCTATGAGTTCTACTGCCTATTTCCACAGGGACAAGCCTTTCAAAAACTGAAATTTGTTTAGCCATGATGTGGAACCACATCTCGAAAACTGGGGTTCAAATATTATCCCTAGTTGCAAATCAGCCTCATCTGACACAAGCTGACTTGCCAGGACACAAGTCTGGAGCCTAGAATCATTTCCCTCACTACCCCTCACTATTTTCGTCTGCTACATGCCCTTCAGCCTCAGTTAGGTGCATGTAAGAGATCTAGTAAAATGCAGCACACATGAAATTTGTGCAGACAACTTAGATGATATCTAATGTAAGGCACCCACGTACCATGTACATGGTACCTTACACAGGTACCATGTACCCATTAAACTCAACTATCCTTAAGCAAATCCTTGCTTTGCTCTGCCCTCTTCCCTAGCTCAGCTCTCAGGCAGTAAGTGGGAATCCTCTAAACCAGACAGCTATGTGGTGAAAAATCTCTGTATTACCTGCAGCTTGCTTGTGTGTTTAATGGTGACCTGCATGTGCCGAAGATGAAAATGAAATTCTGACTATTCTTGGAATGGACAGTCTAGTTTTATTCTCCTCTTTGGAAATCCTCTCTCCTCTGCACTGCTTTTTGCAGAGAGCACTCTTGTAAATGCTGTCTGTCCTTTCTGGGATCAAACTTTTCTGAGGATTTAAAAGACTCACCAGGGACTACTCTGAAAATAGTTTGCAGCTGGCGACTGCAAATCCTCCAGGAATATTATTGCATGCTTGGGTTTTCCTGTGAGAAGCTTAATAGTTCTACAGAATCCTTGGTGAACTGTGCTAGGTATTGATAGTAGAGTCACAAAAAGTGAGAAAAAAATACAGATGAAAGGAGTTTTACCCATATGGCAGCGCGATCCAGTCCATCCAGGGGGGCAGTCACACTGGTAAGGGGCAACACAGCGACCTCCATTGAGACATGGCAGAATGCATATTGCTAAGCAGAGGAGAAGAGAACCAGTGAAAAGAATTATCTCCCATGACAGCAAAGAATAAAGTGTGCGAGAAAAGAACTTATGTTTAATTAGAAACTCTACTTCCCCTTGAAATGTTTGCATGCAGTATCAGCAGAGTTGAGTAGGATCTACCCACAAGGCATGAACAGTAAATACGACTGGCATGGCAGCCAGAAATGAGAAGGAATGACGACAAACAAATGCCTAGACTGGAGCAATTGCTAGAGTCCTTGAGGTGCCTGTAGACTCTGTGCTCATTGGAAATGAGCAGGGCTGTTTGCCTGTTTCTCACATGTAATATCCACAGACATTGCCCACTTCTGTGGCAGTGGCTAACAGAATCCGTTCATGCTTTAATTACAAACAACTGGATTGTTTGTGGGTCCCACAATGCAACATCCAAAACAAGTTAATCTACGCACTGCTCATAGGAAAGCACTTGGTCTGGGCCAGTGAAAACATGCTGAGTCAGGTGACACCACAAGCTCCCCACGGAAAGACAGCTTTGATACAAGGCATTTTAGGTGCAAGAGGTTGACTGTGGCTGGAAGCCTTGGGGAAGAAAAAAGCAGATACCAAGTAGCTGATGGCCTCGGGACTGAGCACCAATCAAGCTATACTGCTCCTGTGAGCAGATCTGCAAAATTCTTCAACATGCACACTGTTCATGACTTAAGTACCTTCACAAAACTACCATCTCCACTACTCTAATGGAATGAAGTATTGTGTGAACATGCTCTAATAAGAGCAAGAGTTGAGCTGGGTCTCAAATTTGGACCCTTGAGTGGCACTTCCAATGGAGTTTTATACTGGAAGGGTGGATGGGGTTTGCAGAGGACTGATGCAGAGGTTCTTCCACTTCTGCTGCACAGCAGAGGTCAAGCTGAGCAGGGGCAGTCAGCCTGGATAAGAGAAGAACAGTGAACTTCACGGAGCTCACAGGACTAACCCATATCACGAAAAATTACTTGTCTATATCATTAAACTAGTAGTGTTCTGCATGCTTTTTAGAGTGGTCAGGCCTGTCTCAGGATGATGAATCTATCTTGTTATCTGTGAAATGTACTGTGAACTACAAGGTGACTGAATTCTGTCAGAGCTCTGTGGCCTCACCTGTGGCCTGATCCTGACAGATCAGTACTCAATGCTAGTGCTCAAAACTCCCTTTGACTTCTAGAACAGGCCTCCAACTCCAAAGACTAAACCTGTATTTTCTGTTCACTGGTGCACCCTGCTTGACAAAAAACGCTGCAAAACTGAGGTGGCATTAACCAATTGTGGGAATCCTTTTCCCTCCTCCTCGCTACCTATGTGAAAGTAAAGGGGAAAGAAAAAAGAGAGCAAGTGCCTGTATCTGCATGAAGCGTGATCTGGCTAGTCAGCTGCCTGTTCATTTTCCTCATACAAGAAAACAGGGTCTGAACTAGGATGACAGATCAAAACGACTGGGGACATAAAATTTGTCCTCTGGTCTTGAAGAATGCATTAAATATCGTTACTAATGGTAAGGTAAGGAAATCAACTGTGGCATACCAAACACAATTCTGCCAGACACAGGCTCAGACCTCTTCTGCTGAAACTGTGGAATGCACAGGGCTGAGTTTGCATGTCTGGCTACGGTGGTACTGACAGACACAAAGAGGGACAGCAAAAGAGGGGCTTTTGTGTTGTGAATGCACAACATAGCTGCAGTTTCTGTAAATGCAGAAGGAAAAAACTTGCTGAACAACTTCTCATTCTGTATCTACAGCTAATTTGTGCCATGTGGAGCTGACACTGCCACAGAGAAGACTTGAAAGCTGTACAGGTAGATTCAGGGGACCATTTTAAGATGTGATGCATCTACCTAGCAAAATGTGTGAACCACATTCCTCTACATGAATTACAGGAGGACGTGCCACATCTTTTTGTAGGTGTCCATGTATACTTGGAGCCAGGGACAGTGACAGTGACACCACCTCAGCTGCAGATGTTCTTAGACATACTAAAGCTTTAAGTCAGGGCCATACTGAGTACTAAATACAGTAAGGGTACTTTCCTTTTGTATCCATGTAGATCCTGTGCCTAACTATGTGTACAGTAATAAGGCTTCTCATGCAGCAGCTACGCCAGCATGAAAGGCTTAGCTCTCCTAAATTCCTTTTGCTAAGATCATCAGGAAGAAAATGGGGAACATGGCACAAACTGGAACCCCCAGTGTCACCCAGGGAATCTCTGACAGACCCAAGAGTCAGATCTGACTCTTTTGAACCAGAACAGATCTAGTTCTCTAACTATTCAGAAATCAAGGCCACAAAAAGCCAGCCCAGAATTTGTGGGGTACAGATACACAGGTCAGGAAGGACAGCATTGAAAAGGTGACACAGTTGTATTATTTGAACATGAATTGATCAGGTTCATAATCACAGACTGATAAAAAAGGAAGCCAAGAAACAAATGCGGCCACCAGCAGAACTCAAATCTCTTCTGTTCTAACCCCTGTTCTTTCACCCAAACTATCACGGGTTGCTGTTAGAAAAAGACATTGGAGAACTGAAGCATGCTGTTCTTCAACCATAGTGAAAGAGCACCCACAAACAAAATCACATCAATTAAAAAAGTGCTTGTTTTGGTTTGGAGATGTGAGGGGATGGTCATTTGTCTAGAAACAAGCAATCAGTTGGTCCTTTCTGTTCTCTCTAATTTGTCAAGAATATAGTAGTGATTTTTATGGTTTTGGCTCTTATGCCTTTAATTTTCCCACCTGGTTCACTGCAGTAAATTCACTTGTCTTTCCTACTACAACATCCTTAAAATTACACTTAGGGATGATATACATACGCTCTTCACAGAGACGACCCATCCAGCCATCCGGACATGAGCAGGCATTTGGTCGCTCACAGATGCCACCATTCTGACACGGGAACCGACAGACAGCTGAAAACAACACAATTTCATGACAACTCAAGACAACTAATTACAAGCTCAGTAATTCACCATCTTGCACAGATTTTTGCAGTTGTAAAGTTTAGAGTAGAACAAACAAATGTGGTGAGGCTCATAAACATGACTTTGATTTCAAGGGCTACACCATTTTCTGTCTCTGGGTGTCTGACTAGGTACTGTGAGCAGGAGCATGGGAACTGTTATGACAATCAGTAACCTCTGTGCCTGGGAAAGTCATGGAACAGATCCTCCTTGAAGCTATGCTAAGGCACATGGAGAACAGGAAGGTAATTTGAGACAGCCAGCATGGCTTCATCAAGGGCGAGTCCTGCCTGACCAACCTAGTGACCTTCCATGATGGAGTGACTACATCAGCGGACAAGGGAAGAGCTATGGATGTCGTCCATCTGGAATTCTGTAAGGCCTTTGACATGGTACCCCACAACATCCTTCTCTCTAAATTAGAAAGACAAGGATTTGATGGGTGGACTGTTTGATGGATGAGGAATTGGTTGGATTGTCACATCGAGAGGGTAGTGGTCAATGGTTCAAAGTTCAGATGGAGATCGGTGACAAGTGGTGTCCCTCAGGTGTCCGTATTGGGACCAGTACTGTTCATCACTGACACAGACAGTGGGATCTAGTGCACCCCCAGCAAGTTTGCAGACACCACCAAGCCTGAGTGGTGTGACTGACACACCTGAGGGAAGGGATGCCATCCAGAGGGACCCGGACAGGCTTGAGAAGTAGGCAAGTGTGAACCTCATGAGGTTGAACAAGGCCAAGTGCAGGGTCCTGCACCTGGGCTGAGGCAACCCTCACTATCAATACAGACTGGGGGACGAAGGGATTGAGAACAGCCTTGAGGACAAGGACTTGAGGGTACTGGTGGGTAAAAACCTGGACATGAGCCGGTAATGTGCACTTGCAGCCCAGAAGGCCAACTGTATCCTGTGCTGCATCAAGAAGCGCGACCCGCAGGTCAAGGGAGGTGATTCTGCCCATCTACTCCGCTCTCGTGAGACCCCACCTGAAGTGCTGCATCCAGCTCTGGAGCTCCCAGCACAGGAAAGAGATGGACCTGTTGGAGCAGGTCCAGAGGATGGCCACAAAAATGATCAGAAGGCTGGAGGACCTCTCCTATGAAGACAGGCTGAGAGAGTTGGCATTGTTCAGCCTGGAGAAGAGAAGGCTCCCGGGGAGATTTTATTGTGGCCTTTCAGTACTTAAAGGGGTCTACAGGAAAGATTGGGACAAACTTTTCAGCAGGGCCTGTTGCGTAAGGACAAGGGCTAAACTAAAAGAGGGTAGATTCAGACGAGCTCTAAGGAAGAAACTTTTTACAGTGAGGGTGGTAAAACACTGGAACAGGTTGCCCAGAGAGGTGGTAGATGTGTCATCCCCTGGAATCATTCAAAGTCAGGTTGGATGTGGCTGTGAGCAACCTGATCTAGTTGAAGATGTCCCTGCTCATTGTAGGGGAGGTTGGGCTAGATGACCTTTAAAGGTCCCTTCCAACCCAAACTATTCTATGAAAAATTGTCCATGGCAAGAATGACCATTTAGAAGTTTTTAGCATATTTGGGTTAATTATTTGGACAATGTTTCAAGGCTGGTGCTATGCTTTATCTGCTTTTCCTCACTCATTTTTGTAAAACAAAACAAAACAAACTCCACCCCAAACAAAAACTGTTACCCTTTTTTTTCTCTTCTAAATTAACTTTTCCTCACTTAGCATTCACACCAACTGGTGCTCCTTGGCTTGCACACCCGTTAATAAACACCTGAGCATAAAAGTGAGGAATTTGAAGTGGACTCTATCAAGCCAGCCCAGTATGTTGCCTGGACTGGAGAGGCTTTAGACTTCATCATTGTTTCTATGACACTGCACTGTATCTTGGCTAATACGTCCAGGGAAACCAGGACTACTTTAGAAAAATGGGTGGCAAGCTAAGCACAAACATGTTAGACTTAAAGATCATTGGAGGAAATATAATCCTTGTCATGTTGGTGTACATACTACATATAGAAGATCAAAAATTGTGGCTTCAAGACGATACTACAGAACAAATAAGTAATCAGACTAACTTCTAATTAGTGGTAGTTATGAACACAGAGAAACCTCAGCAAACTCAGTGTGAACTGCTAATTGCATCCTATCTTTAATTAGTTACTAGGTGAGCAAAATGTAAGTTCAGGCTTTGAGTGTTTCAGATCTTGTTCAATGCTAGTATTAAATAACAGCAGTGGTTTAGCACACTAAAACACTGTTCAGACCTGAGCTCCACACTGGAAAGAATGCAAATCCTTCCCTGATGGAACCAAACTTGAGTCATTCTTGCAGCTAAGCCATGCCAAGCTGCAAGCTGCAGCTTGGAGTCTGCTGAAATGAAGCCAAAGCTTTTGCCATTTTATTTTTCAATCTCAAGAGCCTTCCTATCAAATGTCAGCTGATGATAATGGGAAGAGACCTTAGGACCTGACAGATTCACAGAACTTGTAATATTTTAACAGGTATAATGAGCAGTTTTTGTTGTAAAAATATCTATGACCATGCAGACAGCTTGTCTCTGGGTGTTGACTAAAGCAGAATAGAGTGCCAACCAGACTTCCTTTGTGCAATGAAAAATTATAAATGTTGAATCAAAAAACCATTTAAAGCTTTGTGTGATCCACACCACTTAAACAATATCCCATGAATGTATAATGGGATGGGAAGTAAAAGGTTTGTGTATAAATGACATCCCATGTTAAACTCAAAGCCCATGAAAAATGGTCTCTGAAATGTATTTTCTCTCTCTGTGTCAATGAAGAAGATGCAGCTACTTCATGAATTACAGAAATCACTTTGGATGGCAACCCCATCCTGCTCAGCGATCCAGAATCTCAGGCAGAGATAGGCTTCTCCTGGATTTCTGCCCAGGTCCTGGTTGTGAAACTGAATGAGTAAGTATCATCCCTAGGTGTTCACTTGTTATATACCAATTTAGGCAGGCAGAGACTCTGTGTCTGTAGCTGTGGGGATTATTCTTCACTCAACAGACAAGAGACAAGACTAGAAAAAGGCTCGGGGCAGGAAGTTAGGCTGGGATCTCATTCTCTTTTTTAACTATTGTAAAAGCAAGCAGGGCAAATGCAGTCCTGATGTGCTCGGGAGAGAATGGCAACTATTAACTGTGACTTCAGTTAGTGGTAGCAGATCTCACATCCATGGTATCAATCTTAATTTTTGAGATCCCCTTGTAAATCTATGCCTGAGAGTTATCTCCATAGGACACAAAAGCATTACACTGCTGCAAAACAAACATGGTTAAGAATGGGAAAAAATAATTTCTGATATCTGTTCTCAGCTTTGCCAAAAAGCTTTCCTGTGGTTGCAAGTGAACAACTTCCTCCACGCCTCAGCTGTTCTTCGCATAATGCTTTTGTTTGCTGACAGGGTACGAACATTTGCTTGGCAGCTCCACACTGACCACTCCCAGTCAGCAACATGTGGGCAGAGGGCAAATAGACAACACAGATGTCAGAGCATTTCAGAGAGAAAAAATTGGAGTCAGACAAGCTGTGTGCATCTGTGCAGCCTGCCGAGTCCTGCAGGTGTTTACAATTGGCAGATCCAGGCTAATACTTCTCACCCCTGAAACTCAGATCAGAATCTGGCCTGCAACCTCTAACCAGCAGTGATTCAGGCAAGTGCAGCTGTGGTGAGAGCTCTCCCAGAGAAGCTAACGAAGTCTGCTTTTTAATTATAATATTTACGTTAACTAACCTGTTCAACCAGGCAAGAATGTTTCAAGCAGGCTTAGGACATATTAATAATCAACTCACAGAGCCAAAAACGCGAAATGCAGCATGAATCATTATAAAGAGTGCTTTCATGTCGCTTCTGATGTAGACCACAAAGGCTTGTGTCCTTTAGGCCTTTTGTTAGGCAAATCCCTCAAATGAATTATAAAGCAGTTTTGAAAGATTATTTTGACATGTGTCATGAAAACACAGGTCAGTCCTCTCAGAAACATCTTTTGTCCCTTTTGGTTCCCCTTTTAGGTGAAAAGAGGGAGGGATATTGTTATTCCTCTCCCTTAATACACCAAAAGACAGGTTATTCTGCTTTGTTTTCCTGCACTACACCCCGATCATCCATCCACCTCATCACTTCACTTTTTGAAATAATTTTCCCTAATACTTATTCCACTGAACAGTCACAGTAGACTCCAAGGCGTTGCAAACAGGACACATGTTTGACAGTGCTTTGCAGATCAGCCCTTCCAGGTTGCTAGTAACCAGTGGCGAGAACTTCTCTTAGCAGAAAACTACAGCCCGTGGCATAAAGTAGGGTTTTGTGTAACTAATAAATATTAAATAAGAATAAAAAGTAAAGCCAGCAATATTAAAGGGGCAGCTAAGTATTATGAGCTGAAGAAATAATATCCTAATAACTTTGCTAATGAATTCTAGCTAGGTAGAGTAGCTATTATGTAGAGATCCCTTGAGTTCTGTAGCCATCACACTTTAGAAAGAAATGATGAGATACTTGGCAAACTTTTCGGAACAGGTTTGGTGCTTTGGGAGTGTAAATTTTTAACAGGACTTTTGGATACCTCTTAACAACTGAAGTAAGTCAGGTGCTTTCACTGTAAATGTTCTCTACTGGGCTACTTGACAGGTGATTCTTCATGGCAATGGCAAGCTGTGGTCACATAACCAGGAGAAACCTGTTTTTCAGGAGCAGCTTCTCTATTCCTGAAACATTCAGGAGTTACAAGCTCACTTCTTTGGCTCTGTGTCTCTTCAAAATGACCTACTGATCTGTGATTTTTAGGTAAGGCAATTATAACTATCAGATACACAATTTTAACAGAGTGCCTGCTTTCACAGAGTAGGGCAACTCAGCTTGTCTAGGTCTTAACATTCATAATATTTTGCCATCAAAATTTGTATAAAAAAACTGATGAGAGGACCCTAATTAATCAGGCTTAGCACAGCATAGAATCCTCCATCTCCAAAGGGCTTCTGACCTAAACAGAAAATTGCCAAGGAGGGAGGAAGTATTGTTGCTTCTATTTTCAACAGAGGGAGCTGAGACTTGCAGGAGGAGAGGCAGACCTGACAACTCTGGTGATGATTCTGATGTTCCCAGACGAGTGTTCTGGCACCTTCCCTCTTCTGTGGGAGTTCTTGAGCTTAGGGAATGGGGCTGCTTGTGACTGGCCACTGATGTGCCCTAAAGTTTTTTGCTTTTAATACTCACATTTCTAAACAAAATACCTAATACTCAGTTTGCAGTATGGCTGCTGTTACACCATCTGAGATAAGACTTCAGGATGCAGCTAACTCACTGCTCTGTAGCTACCCAGCAGCAGAAGGCTTGTCAAACTTTTGATGTGGAAATGGCAAATGGCAAGGTCTCTTACATCAAAGCCTGTGACCCTGGAACACTTTTGCTATGCCATACCCTTGTTTTTAAGTTAGTGTTTGAAGATGCTTGTATCTGTTTTTAACTAGTTTATCATCTCTTCTATGTTTTGTGTTGGTTTCCCCCATTTTCTGTTCAAAACTTTTTATTTGTTTGAATATTGTTTGTAGAAGAATTAATTCTATAATTTAAACAAGTGAATTTTTTAGCTCAAGAAAGCAAAAAGTGACATTTTCGTGCTGGTATGCCAGGGGTAGAAAGGCTAGACTTTGTCTTTGGTATTTTGTTAGAAACATGAATTTTCTGCAGTACTTAAGTCTGTATTATTTAGGGAGCTATATCAACCTATCCTTAAGTATTTTACTGCAAAACAATTTTCAGGAGCTGCCATGCTCTAAACACTGGGAGAGACTAAGCACCCACTGGTCTCTTACTTTTGTTTTCTGCAGTGCTTGATCTTTAACCATAAAAAACTGACTGTCAGTGTTTTTCTGAAACAGCTCACCATGTCAGAAAGATGACTAATTCTGTCACTTTCTCAAAAAAAAATGTGAGGAGAGAGGGTCTTAGGTGTGGGATACAATGTTGTAGCAAAGAAAGCTGTAAGATAGGAAGGTATAAAGAGAAAAGTTGTGGAAGCCCTCTCTTTCACTTGGAAATAAAGCAATATCCTGTAATTTAAATGATCTGGGTGAAACCATGACTGCACTGAAACTAGCAAAAATTTCACTTTCATTTCTATGGCAGCTAGGATGACATGTCTGCTCTTATGGCAAGTTAAGTTATGCTTCTGTTCATAAAAAAGACTTACCTTTGCAGGTAGGTGGTGTTGTCCATGTTCCATTTTCTAAGCAAATACTCCGCAGGGGTCCCTCCAGCATGTACCCACTGTAGCATGAATAGGTGATCATGTCTCCATACTGATAGAAGCTACCACGAATCAGAGCATTCTCCGTGTGAGCTGGGGGGCCACAAGATATCTCTAAACAAAAGAAATCATCCAGAGGCTGGTGAGCTGCAATGCCTACATGATACAGTTTCTACTCCTGGACATAACACTTTGCACAAAGGACCTGGGAGGTTCCAGAGAGACACTTCTAATGGGAGATCAGTAGGAAGGACTTCTTCATGGTGCAGACACTCACAGAGAGAACCTGTATGTACACCCAGTGAGCAGGATGATGGCCAGGAACAGCAGTTTTAAGTAATGCAACAACAGCTATATCCACCAGATAGAACAGAAACTTTCAGATGGTCCCAGGATATACATGAGAGTTTGTAGAGTGAGGTAATGTCATTGTGTGAACTAAACAATATTGCTTGCAAGAAGCCAAGAAGCTCTCAGATATGCCTGCAAAAGGACACTATGTGTTCTGTCAGTATCAATAAATACAGTAAAAGGCAGCACCTCTCCCTACAACCCTCATCTCATCACCCATAATCTCAGAGGATCATTCTCATAATATTTAGGGTACCCAACAAACAATCCCTGCTCCAGTGCTTTGCAAAAGGTAAACTGAGAAGGAAGTTACAGTAGGGCCTAGTAGATAGTAGGATGGATGCTCTTGGGGCATCAACCCACACAGACATATTCTGGATCCTTTTAAAGAAACAACTCTGCTAGAAAGAAAGAAGAAATAGCTCTCTGCAGAGCTTCTTAGGTTGCCTTTATGTGCCTTAATCTCTCAGAGTCACCCACCTCTCCAAATGGCAAAAAGCTCTCTTCTTCCAGAATACTGCATCTAGGTGGAGAGCTGTGCTGATGTGTCTGTGCTGTCACGCTCCTGTGTGATACAGTTATGGTCACCAGCCCTCTGGAAAGTACCAAGCCCCTGCAGAACTGTACCTCATGTACTTACTTTCACACTTAGCTGTTGCTGGAGTCCACGTCTCATCAGGGTTACAGGTGATCACAGATTGCCCTTTCAGTTGGTAGCCTTCCCTGCACCTGATAGATACGTTCTGACCAACATAAAAATCCACCTCGGACAGAACGGCATTCTCTGGGATTATGAAAGGCACAGGACAAGGGTTTGCTGTTCAAAGAAAGGGTGTGAGAAAAAAGGAGAAGGGAGGAAACAGGGATGGAAGGAAGAGAATACTTTAGAATAGTTTCTGCAAATATCAAAATCAAATAATATGAAAAGCAAGTCCAATTTGTAATTTGATGTAAAGTTGTGAGATTTGTGTCATAAAATAATAATAAAAGGTTTGATTCTGTGCTGTCACATGGCTTGCTACCATACTCTACTGGTGCCAGTAGAAGATATACTGAGGATTTAAGTGGGGAATATCCTACTTGTTACTATCAAACTATTCTCTCTTGTCCTTCCTCTTTACCATAACCTTACTATAAAAAAGAGCCAGACCTATCCTACTTCTTTTTCTGAGGGGCTGGACCAATAAAGAGCAGCAAAAATCCAGGTGTTTGAGTAGAGACTTATAATAATATTCATTAGTTTAGAATTTCTCTGATAATCTTATTTATTTCTGGTTGTAAGCCTGGTGAGCTATTTTTGCATGGTCTATCAATCTCATCATGAATGTGGAAAAGGCTGGACTCTATATACAGCAGAAATTGATGCCACTTTCCTGAAACTAAAAACCTATGAGTCCTTGTAATATAAAAATTAAATGTCTCAGTTAACCACTCTAAGACTACAGATGATCTTAAAATTAGTTACAGACACATACAGCAACAAGGAAGTCTATTGCGGGTGTGTATGCCCAGCACATGTGTGTAAGGTGCTTTTTCACAGAACTGCAGAATAATTCATACAGCCATTAAGTCCAACCTCCTTCTCAAAGCAGGGCCAACTATAGGTCAGGGGTTGCTCTGGGACTTAACCAGCTGAAATTTGAGTATCTCCAAGGATGAAGATTTCATGTCCTCTCTGGGTCCCTGTTCCCCTGTTTGACTGCTATGATGGTGAAAAGTTTCTTCAAATACTTGATTGGAATTTTCTTGGTTGCAACTTGTATCCATACCTCTCATCCTACCACTGTGTATCTCTGAGAGAAGGCTGGCTCTTTTTTCCTTACACGCTCCCAATAGTCAATTGTAAACAACAATAAAGTCCCCTTTTGCCTTCTCCTCCAAACTTTTTTCTCACCTGCTCCTCATATATCAAGTGGTTAACTACAACTGACTCCATTTCTTGTCAGCTTTCTGACTAAAGGGAGCTAAGCACAACACAGCTTGGTCTTTTACTGTCACAAACAAGTTAATGCTTTAACGTGTCTCAGTAACTGCTCCCTTTGTTGCTCTGTAAAAACGGGATGCACACCAACAAATCTCCCAATGTAGACCAAACCAACTTTTTAAATGACAAATGACAAATTCTGCTTATGGCCACTCCAGAAGAAAATTACAGTACATTTCCACAAAGATCTGCAGAAGTTGCTCTTATTTACTGTCAGCTTAAATGAAGAGCAGCCTAGACTTTAGTGCTTACAAATTGAGATCACTTTTTCATTACAAAGCAAACACACACGTTTACAGAGAGGCAAGGGATTACTCCATCTTCCATCTCTTGTGCACTCTGCCGCAGGTTCCCCTTCCAGGCTGTATCCCCTCTCACAGAAATATGTTATTGTACTGCCAACTGTATTGTTTTCATAAATCGCATTCCCATTAAGCAAGGAAACTGGAACTTTGCATCTGGTCTCTGCAAAGGAAGAGCTCTCATTAATTCAGCTTGATATTAGACCTGGACTTCCAACAATTCCTGAATTACTCACACAATATGTTTAAAGTAGCAGCCATAGACTAATAAATCATTAAGAGCATTGAGGGACAGTTCAGTAGCCCTGGGAAGGAAATGTGGCCAAGCTAGAGAAGGAGCTCCTCCCAGTGATGGAAAAAAGCCACAGCCACGCGTTTTCCAGATCAGCAAAATGGGGGAGCTGGGGAGGAGAGGACACATTTACGACTTCATCCTGGGGTCAGTGGGGCAGACCATGGAAATGGCTCTTTCTTGCCACTGACAGATACCCCAGAAACTTGCAGCCCTTTGTGCCTTCCTTTTCACATGACAAGAAATACCAGATGAGATGCAGGATGGGTTTGGTGCAAGATGCTGTCACTTATATTAGTAACTGCCCCCAGCAAGCTTCTCAGCTGTGTTTCTAAAGCCAGCAGGCAGACAATCCATGCTGGATGACCGCTGCTACACAAGAGCCTTTGTTCTGCGTCCCACTTTCCATTTGATTCTCCTAGGTGGTCTGTGTAATGAGATGACTGAATACTAAACTATCGGACAGACACAAGGCCATCAGACAAGAGGAAGAGAGGAGCTGGTGAAGTGGCTGTGCTCAACCTTGTTCAACATGGTCCTTCTGACATCTGTTCAGCATGCTAGTGCGTGACTTTTCTTAGGTGGCTGGCTACGTACCAGAGACCTCCTCCCTGACATGGATGTCCCCTATCAACTTTCCAGGTTGCTACTATAAGGTCTGTAAAGCATTAGGGCACTGTAGTGCATAGTGATCTGTGCATTGTGTAGTTGCCCAACACTGCATCTTATGATCCCTAGCCCTCATGCAGTTTTCATGGTTCTCCTAACAGGAACCTAACATCTGCCTTGAGTGAAAGATCATTATCTGTCTTACTTCGATGAAGTGTCACAGCATACTGGTTCTCTCTGAATCTGTGTGTGCAGCTGGGTGTGGAGACATCAACATGTCAGCTACATGTAAGAATGCCAGGAGCAGCTATGAAAAGCAAGCAGGACGCTGGGTCAAGAGGCTAGCTTGGGAGACCTGAGGTATATGCAGCAGGGACAAGAACAGCCTAAAAGGAAGTGCAATGGGAATAAATGAAGTCATGTGCTTCTGTGAGTAAAGGAAAAGTGTGAAGCCCAGATCTTTGCATTTTCATGGCAAAGAGGCCGGGAATGGAGAAGACTCATACTTAAAAGTTAATGATACTGCAATTTAGTAAGCTTCTATATGCTTTACATTTTGAACACAGTCATCCAACAATACTGGCTATCTGTTCACACTTGGGATCTTAAGTTTTTGTTCTCTTTTTGTGTCGACAGCCTTGTTTCCACCTACTACTGCCCACTCCATATAACACAGACAGCTCTTGCTCAGCACTCTGCTCTGTGGCCAGAGCACCGGGACCTACTGAGGGAGCACCTGAAAGCAGTGATTTGCAAAACAGTACACATCATGTATTCCTGGTGTTTGTTCATGTGAGGAATGTGGAGGTTAAAGGCTGAGCTGTTGAGACTGTCCTTCAGGCCCAAAGTTCAGGAAAAGAATATCAACTTAATAATTGACTACAGAAGGCCACTGGGAGAAAAGTCTCTTGTCCTTGCAGTTCATCACCTTTTGTTAGGGATTTGACTTTCTGAGGTGGCAAGTAACCTTATCTCTCATTAAGCTTGTTAAACTGTAGATTAAAACCTTAGGAAAATGATGTCTAAGCTCTTCTGGCTTGGTAACAGGCAGCTCTCATTGTGATGCATTTCATTTTTCAGGCACCATTTTTAATGCACATTACAGCATTTTTTCCCGAAAGCAGCTCAATCCCTGGATCATATTATATGCATGCATAAGGGAGGAGCTATTGCTTATCCCAGATTGGAATGTGCCAGGCCATGAAACTGAACAGTTACCTTCACATAATGGCAAGGGTTTACTCCAGCTCCCATTGGCAAGACATGTGATATTCTGGGGCCCAACAAGATGGTATCCAGAGTTGCACACAAAGGTTACATTACTTCTGTACGTGCTTCCTGTAGAGATGGTCTCTGCTTTTTCTATCGATGGATACAGTCCACAAGTAATTCCTAGGAAAGGAGAAAACTTTTTTGTTTTACACAGACAAGCAAGGCCATTCTATCTGTTACACACTGTCTGATACCTCTGTTCACACACTGAATTACTGGAAAGATGGGAAGAAAGGAGCTGTGAAGTATTATATGGAGAATGGTTATACAATGTCTTGCCTGCCCTCTCTCCTGGAGTTCAGGCTGCAGACACCTGAAAGAATATGCCCAAATGTATCTGATGGTGGTGTAACCTATGAGGTGTGTTCAATGAAAAAGAGTGATCCAGACTATTCCTTCTGAGCAGGTCAGAGGCTGCATTTGCAGTCTCCTTTGCTCCCTGTACAGTGGAAGGTGATCTCAAGATGTCCCCAAGAAAAATGACAGTAGTTAAGAAGGATCGTGCCCGTGTCCTGCACTTACTGTGGGCAATAGGCAAATCGGTCAAAGGTGAGAGAGAAGAATGCAAGCGGTAGGACTATGATATCACCATGAGAAGATGGGAAATGATTTATTGGTAGACTATAAAATCTTGGCATTTTATTTATGAGCTGTATGAAATAAGTCATAAATCCTTCTTTCCCTACTCCCACAATTCATCATCCTTCTGCTGCACAGAGAGCTATGATTTGATCCTAGGGAGCAGAGTCTTGATCTCCAGATATATAGAGTGGCCAGGATATATTAGCCTTGGCATGGCAGAGATGAACCACCCAGCACATGATGTCCAAGGCCCTGCACATCACAATGCAAGGCAAATAAAATACAGCAGGCCACAATCCTCCCCTACTGACCTGAGCACAACTCTATGCTTGTCTCGTTTTAATATGCCAAAAGAAGCTCCCATCAGATCAAGAGAGGAACTGTCAATGAGAACTCCTCTTCTGGCTTTTCCTCTGGCTCCATCTGTTACAGCCCTCCAGCTGGAGGGGAAGACTGGGAGGAAGCCAGCAAAAGCACTCTTGTTTTTTCCCCCGGCTCTCCTGGAAAACTGCCACCATGTTGCTCTGCTTGCTACTTACGCATGCATGAAGGGGCGGAGGGGCTCCACTTCTTGTCAACGTGGCAAATTCTTCGACTTGGTCCCTGTAGCTCAAAGCCAGGGTCACAGCTGTAAAAAACCTCACTCCCAAGCAGGAACTCCTCTCCCTGAACAGATCCATGTTCTATCATGTCTGGGTGTCCACATGATACTCCTATAACACAAGGTATATGTTCCAATCAGACATAATGTGTACGGCCTGTCCTGTTCCCAGCTCCTCCACAGGTTTTACTCTGAGAAACAGGAAAAGAACACAGTGTTTATCTGGGCATTCCCAGATATTTGCCCCTGAGTAGCAGAACAGCATCATGCTTGGTGCTTCCAGTTCCTGCAAAAAGACAAAATCTATTGTGGCTCTGCTGGCAGGAGGCCTTGGGAAACTCCACTGTTGCCAGTTACAGCCAACAGCTAAAGTCCACATAAGTATTTACGTAGACAACTCCTATTGCAGCACTGCAGTCAGTGGGCATCAGACATCTCACACAAGTGAAGCACCTTTGAGAATGAGTATCCATAGACTTACATTTGAGGATGCTAAGTACCTGTGACTCCTGGCAACTAACATGTTCAGAAGTCCTCAGTAACCCCAGGAATCCTGTCTTTAAGTGTCAGAACTATCTAAACTTGGAAGTTGTCTGCACAGCTTTCTTAGGGATAGAGCAGCAAGGCAGAAAGGTGTAGTGATTTCCTTCACGCTATTACCTGCACACACCAGCAATTCTGCAACTCCTCCAGGCTGTTTTCAGTGGTACTTACCAAAAATTTTTAGGCAAATGCAGACAGTATGAATTATAAAGCAACACGAACATTAGTGTTTTCTATTGTGTAAAATCAACCTCGACCAACACAAACTCATGTGGAACGTACTCCTGCACACCGGCACTGTGCCACTCCAAAGCTTGTCTTCTTGGCAAGTCCGTTCTGTATCACCCTGTGAAACAAAAGGAAGTGCTCAAAGAACAACTTCACTTAGTCAACTCTTTTCTCCCATCAACTCTAGTATCTAGCAAGGCCAGAATGTTTTCCCTCCATGTGCAACCCCATGTAGAGAGACAGTTAAACACTGCAGCCCAAGCCTACTAGCAGAGTTTATGGTAGAACAACTCCCTGCAAAGTGATGGGTATTGTTTATAAACCAAAAGTTTGTGGGGCCAGTTAGTCAGTTCTCTTGTCCTTCTCCCTGGAGTATCACTTTTCTTGCCAGTTTTCCCACCCTTGTTGCCAGACATGTGTTCTGCTGCCAAATTTTCTCCTTCCAGGACTCACAGAAAATCTAACTACCATTTTTTTCAACACAAGCTTGTGTTTTATAAACATAACCTACTGATTTTGAGCACATCTCAGAGACTCTTTCTTTAAATGTGCTTATAAATAACGTTATTTCTTTCTTGCATACAGGCTTTATAGCCAGTCTAATAGCCCAGGATTTATTTCTTATTTTGTTCCAAGACATGGGAACAACATCTACATTTTTCCCTTGAAGTGACGTACTTTCATTACAAAGCAAACCCACTGACAAGGGAAGCAGTTTGACATGAATGTCGTATGGCATCACACCCAACGGACTTAGCTTCCCAAAGGAAAAAAAAAAAATACTTTTCTTTAACAGCAGGGAGACAGATTGACACTAGGTGGCGAGGCTGGAATACAGAGCTTGGAAGGACTTTTTACTGCATGAAAGCACTGGCTTATTACTTCCAAAAATTACTTGAAACAGCAATTCTACCTACCTGTCTAAATACCAACCCACCCCTCCATCCCCAGTGATATTACATATCTGGCAACATAATGCAAATTAAATTTATTGTTACCGAACCATTTTCTAAACTCTCCTTATTTTTATATTGAGTGACTGAGCGACTGGCTAAATTCACTTCTGACTGGGTGAATTCACATGCATGAAGTTCTTAATTTAGTATTGGCGTTACGACAGTACAAAGGAAGCACAACACTGCATTCGGCCTGGTGCTCATAAAACACAGCGTTAAGAGCCAGCTTCTGTCCTGGAGACACCTCACTACCTTGTGCCTCCGGACACAACTGTGCCCTGCTCTGCCATCACCTGGGGATGGTGGAGGCCATGCTGTGCCACAGCAACATACTTTCATTTCTGAATTCACTGCAGCTTTGGAAAACACACCTGAGGCAGCTCTGAATTGGCTAGCCTGGGTCCTGATAACTGGACAGCAGTGCTGTTCTAGTGCTCAGGTGGGGTTAAGAGCCCAACGCCTACAATAGAACAATAGACAGGAAAGAACTTTGTTCCCTCTCCATCGGGGAATACAGCTGCCATTGAACATACTGGAATCTCTTTGCCTTACTAAAGCAAGCAACATCACTTTCCTACCATCTAGCAATGTCACAGAACTGAGGGCAGTGGGGTTTATCAGGAACTTTGAATCTGAAAGGCACAATGCAGCAGACATAATGCTTGGGACTTCATGAAATCGAGGTAAGAATGCAGTCTTACTCTGGCCAGAGAACCAGTTGAGACAGCAATACATGGGAAATAAACTCTTCCATGATTTATGGTCACAAGCACATCTAACACTGTATTTGCAGAGGACTGAAACAATCTTCAGTTAAAAAAAACAACACTGAAAGGTATCTGCTGGACATGTATCTCTGAACAGGATGCTTATATTTGCTTCAGTTACACTCTTAAGTCATTCAAGGAGTATCTCAGACATACCAGGAACATTCTACAGACAATAACAACAACAGCAGATACCTAACTTCTGTGACAGTTAAGGGAATATATCAATATGGCCAAGACATAATGCATTCTCACAGTCATCATATGAGAACTGAAAATAACTAAAGGTTTAGAGTGCTCGAGATTTGAGCTTGCTTACTTGTAATTCATAGCCAGAATCACACTTATAAAGAACCACGGCTTTGTAATTGTATTTAGTGCCAACCACAAATCCATGCTCTGGAGACTCTGGGGTCCCACAGGACACAGGAATGCAGATGTCATCAGAAAACGGCGGCACCCAAATGCCACTTTCCTGAAAAATAGATGTAATTAAAAGTGTGAATGCACCACTTCATATGCTTAATTCATGTCTAAATGAAAAAGTTAGGAAAATCACAGAAGAAGGATCCAATGGCTGTGGGTGTACAGATGTGGTTAATGTAATATTATCTGTGCAATCCTTAATAAAAGTCAGTAATAAGTAACACTTTTAAGATGTCAACATAGACTGGAAGCTCAACTTTGGCAGGATTGTCAGCTTAGACTTAGAAGAAATTAAAATGTAAATGGGGAAATACAAGTTTGAAAAAGCCAGTTCACTTGTAGAAGGTGATGTTACCTAATAGCTCAGGGAACTCACTGGGAGCAGAATGAAAAATACAGCTGCCTGATTCCGTGTTCTGTACTTCTCTCCTGGCTGAATGTCTAACACCATGACTAAGTGCTTCACCTGCCTTCCCAGACTCTCTAAGGGAAGTTTGATACCTACAGAAACACTCATCAAACACCCCTACTTCTACCTCCACAGATCTTTGAAGCCACAAAACAAGGGGAAAACCCTTCTTTATGAAGCGTTCATTCTGCAAAACCACGCATGCTCAGCTTTTCTCATATGAGCAGACTTACTGACTTTAAAGAGTCTATTTACAAGCTTAAATCACGGTTGTCCACAGCTAATGCAACAAGAGGTTACTAGCAGAACTGATGAGGATGTTTGTTCTTTAACACACAGAGGATTCACATTTCTACAGCTGCACAGTGGATTAAAATGTGTGCTGCCTGTTACTCTGGAGAAAAAGAGCTCTGCACACAGTCCTCAAAATATATTAGAATTCTTGGACATAATTTTTTAAAATCTCAGACATGATTTATTCTCTGAAATGTGATAAAAGGAATTAGCATTAGTTTTTGATGGAAGAAGAAATCAATAATTTCCAGTTCTGAAAGTCTATAAATGGAAAACTAGTAACTGCTCTTACCAGGCAACAAGGAAGCATAGTATATCTTGCAGGACATGCTTTTAATTTTTTTGTTGTGTGCAATTAAGGGCCAAAAGCTAACAAGGGCATGAGGACTCTTGAATTCAACACAGCCAGCAAAATAAAACAGTGCAAATAACACTATACCTTGCATGTAGATCTGCTTGCTCCTACCAAAGTATAGCCTTCTATGCATGACAAAGTGATGTTCGTGTTCACAGTGAAGTTGTCCCCAAGTACGATTACATGGGTGATATTTCCTGGGAGGGGACACTTCCTGGGGCAACAGGAAATACTTTGAGGAGACCACTGTCCATCTTCCTGGCAAATGCATACATCCACTTCTGTCCCCATTGTGTAGCCTTCCAGGCATCTGCAACACAGCATGAAGGCCTCACCACAGAGACACAGCTAGGGATGAGGTAACCCATAAATTACAAAGTTAGACAGTGATTTTTCAGCATTAGTTGTTCACAAGCACACCTTGGGATTTCTCTGTTACTTCAAGGTAACCCTGGAAGAAGCATGCCTGGACTGAGTTTATTCTGTTGCAAGAGCTGGAAGCTTCAGACTTCACCTCCAGCTGCTTCATGCTGCTGCAGCACCACAATGGAAAGTGAGTTAGTGGCTCTAGTGCTTGGAGGGTACTGAATGCTTTAGTGGAGTTCCTGCACTGCCCTTCCCTTTGCGGGCTTTTGGTTAGCTAAACAGTATGTGAGCACCAAGCAATTCTAAAGACGATCTCACTTTCTTCCAGGAACAAACCAAGCCTTAGGCTGACCACAAGCCACTTGCTTAGACATTTAAGGATGATTTGTTCTGTTCCACGTGGTACTTCACCAAAAGCAACTCAACTGGTTTGCACAAGTGGGTTCACTTGGAGAAAGGCAGACACAAGCACCCCATTCATGTTGTTAAGATGCATGGAAATGACTGGTATTGTTAAATTAATCCACATGCAATCTCCAAGTTCTGTCCCATGCTATTATTTGCTTTTACTGCCAAAAACCATCTCCCCTTCTGTCAAGGAATTGCTCACCTTGGAGAAAGAGATCAGCAGTGTGCACACTTCACGAAATTAACAAAACCTCCTTTCTCTTATATCTGACAAAGGAGTAACTTTGCATCAGCAACACTTGCTGACAATGCACTGTTGTACAGAAAATGGGATAAGAGAGCGAGCAGCTCTTCTGTAGCTCACCTGAAGCAGGAAGAACACATAAACGGGGTGCCAAAAGGGGAGAAAAACTGCACACCCTGCTGACTGTTGCTGCCACTTGCTAAGAAAACCTCAATGTCCAGACCAGTGTTCCAGAGGAGGAGATGAATACAAAGGGGAATGGGAAATGAAAGGCGGTGGAGGAGTGCAGTCCAACATGCTGAAATATCTTTCTGGAATTTTGACAGTCGTCCAACTAACATTTCATATGTGCACGGCAACATGGGCTTTGTAATCTGAGCATGTGACAGGGCATAACTTTTCTTCCAGGTCTTTTAAAAACTTGTACTAACCAAGGGTGCATAAACCTTCCATCTTCATTCCTTCAGAGATTTTATGGAAACAGAAAGGCAGCACCATTCTTACCTGTACTGGACCTTGCTCCCATAGGTGTAAGTGTTCCCAAGAACCTCTGCATTTGGGACAGAAGGTGGTGGGCCACAGTTTAACAGCTCACAGCTTGGGTATGGTTTCTTCCAGTCGCCAGTCTCCACACAAGTCAGTTCTGGACTCCCTGACATGACAAAACCTGTCAAGCAGGTATAGATGATGGTGTTCTCATCTGCGGAGCTACTCCCATTGATATATGTATTCGGGATGATGGGTGGAGAGCCGCAGGAAATCTGCCCACAGCGAGGAAACCCAGAACTCCACTTGCCAGCTGCCTCACAGGTGACTTCAGAAGGCCCTAGCAATTTGAAGCCCTCCAGGCATTGAAACTGGGCACTCTTCCCACAGCTGAAATCTGTACCAAGAACGACCCCATTCTGAATCTGCGGTGTAGGACACAGACAGGGTAGGCAAGATGGAAGGCTTCCACTCCAGGAGCCATTGGACAAACATCGCCGCAAAGGGTTGCCATGCAGCTCATAACCAGGGAAGCACACATACTCTACAAATTCCCCATAGGTAAAGCCTGAGCCGTTCAGAAAGCCATGGGAGATGTCTTCAGGAGGTCCACAAATGACTGGCTCACAGTGTGGAGCTTCTGAATCCCAGGTACCATCACTCTGACAGGTAAGCGTAGACACTCCTTGCAGGCTATATCCTTTCTTGCAGTGATACTGCACTTCTTTCTTAAAGCCAAAATCTGAGCCACTAGTTCTCCCATTGGGAATAGGCAGTGGCACAGGGCAGGTCACCGCTTTGCAGACTGGAGCAATTCCACTCCAGCTTCCATTTGCAAGGCAGACTCTACTCCTGTCTCCATGTAACAGGAAACCTTCATTGCAGCTGTATTCTATATGTCTCTGGAACGTGTATTCCTCTCCAGTCACCTGACCATTCTCCAAAATTGGTGGTGGGCTGCAGGAAACAGGAATGCAAATCGGTTCACTGCCATCCCATTTCTGGTTCTCTTGGCATCTCCTCTCGGTGGGGCCATTTAACTGGTATCCGGGATCACACTCATAGTAGACAACACTCCCATATGTGTAGTTTTCTCCTCTTATGTTCCCATTCATAAGCTGGGTAGGTGAGTTGCATGTTATTTCTTTGCAGTAAGGAGCAGTGCTACTCCACTGCCGACTTGGCAAACATAGTCGTGTGTCAGAACCAACAAGTGTGAACCCTGGCTTGCAGGTGTACTGCACTGCGCTACCGAGTGTGTTCTCAGTGAAATGTAAAAAACCGTTCTCTGGGGGTGACAGCAAAGTGCACTCTATTGAAATGCAGGCAGGGGCAGTGCCATTCCAAGCCCCATCTTCTTGGCAAGCTAGAACAGGGTTCCCCAGCAGCTCGTAGCCAGAGTAACATGTGTATAAAATGATAGTTCCAAATAAGAAAGTGGTGAGCTGCATTGCACTGTTCTCCTTCATGGAACTTTTGAAGTCTTTCAAATTGTCAGACAGTAACATATGCAAAACGGAGGGACTCTCTGTAACACTCTCCTGGTCAGAACGTCTTTCCCCATGTCGCACTTGCACATACTCCCCAAAGTCAATGTGAGGAGGCAGGCCACAGTCTGTTGGGAGGCAGGTTGGTGTGGAGCTAGACCAGCCTGATTCTTCACAGGTCTGCATGGCAAGGCCAGACAGCTGGAAGCCTGGCACACAGCTGTAAATGACCATGGCCCCATAGCTATAATCTGCACCCTCCACAAAGCCATTCTCGATAGGCTGAGGGGGCTGGCAATTTATGGCTTTGCAGGAGGGAACCTCTGTACTCCACTCCCCTGTCTCCAAGCATCTCAGTGTTTCCTCTCCTTGGAGCTGGAAACCCCTATCACAAGAATACCTAACAGTCTGCCCATAATGGAAGTTTGTGAATGAGTATTTGCCATTGATGATCTTCTTAGGCCTTGGGCATTGAATAGGTTTGCAAGCTGGCCTTCCTCCAAGCCACTGGCCGTCTTCTCCACAGAGGATAGTTGTGTTCCCCACCAGTTCGAAGCCTGGTTTACATGTATAGAGGGCTGTGCTAAGGAAGGTGAGGCCCTGCACATCAACAATGCCATTCTGAATTTCTTCTGGTTGGGGGCACTCCACAGGAATACATTCTGGCAAAGGCAAGCTCCATAAGCCATTAGCCTGGCATCTGATAGTAGACTCACCCTTCAGTAAAAACCCATCCACGCAGATGTATTTCACAGTGCTACCAAAATGAAGGGATGAAGTCAAGGGGTCACCAAAAGGGATATATGGAGGTGCAGGACACTGTACAACCTTGCAGAAGGGAAAGGAATCATTCCACTGTTGGGAGGGCAAGCATTTCAGTACAGAGGAGCCATGCAAAACATAACCCTCCTTGCAGGAAAACTCTACAACACCGACTTGATAAGTCACTTCCCTCAAGACTAGCTGATTTTCTGCCAAGGGTGGTTCTGGACATTTTGTTGGCACACACTTTGGGCTTTGCTTTTTGCTCCATTTCCCAGACTTCTGACATGTCCAAGAAACATCTCCAAGCAGCTCATAGCCTTCATCACAGAAAAACTCAACTTTGGAGCCCATATCAAAAGTTTCTCCCTTGGAGTAGCCATGCTGGATGGGTGGTGGTTTTCCACAGCTCAGGGGAACACAATAAGGAGGTGATTCACTGTACCATTGCCGATTGGCCTGGCATATAAACACTGAGCTCCCAACCAGCTGGTAGCCAGACTCACACTGATAATTTGCCTGATTCTCAAAGAAGCGTCCAGTTGTTTCCTGCAAAACAGATAAGATGGGGACATGTCTGAAATGAAGATGCATGACCGGGGCAATAGGAGGCTGATTTCATTTCTTGTGTTCTCTTGGTCTAGCTTCTAGCTGAATCCTGGACAGCAGTAAAGGCTGTCGGCAAAGGAATGAATGCAAATAACTGACACGGAATATCTTGCCTCACATGATGCACTCTCCTGTCAGGAAATCTGAGAGCATCATCAAAAGAAAACAGAAAATTCAAGGCTTAAAAGGTAAATGCTAGAAAATACTTCCTCTGCTTCCTTCCTTCCTGATCCATGAGGCCAAAAAATGTGTAGACAAGGTAGACAGAAAAGAAATGGATCAGGAGAAGCTGCCATGAAATGGCCTATTGTTGTTACGATTCTTTAGCTTATAGACGTATTCAAGGCTGGAGCCTTCAGGTGTACTGCTACTAGGAGACACTTATAAGTGCTTCCTATGCAGCTGAAGGGTCTTGAAGAGGCTGAGCTCTGACTGAGGTATTAAAAAATGTCTCTAACTGGAAGAAATACTGGGACAAGTGATCCTACTTAAGGAAGACAACACAGTGATATGCATTAATTAGAGGATGTATCTGCGTGCCAATCTGAACAGAAATTGTTGCTATTACTGCTGGAAGCCCATGTAGGAACTGGGATGCAACCCCCTCCCAGTTTTTAGCAAATGCAGATTCCCTGGTGGCTAGATTTAAGGAAGGAGGGGGAATATTCAGAAGCAAAATGCTTTAAAAATTCAAAGGTGAATCTTTACAATAGTGTCTTTGATCTTCCCTCCCACAATATTACCCTTGCGCATCAAAGCACAACACAGGTTAAGTAGTTCTTACAGGTTTGGGCTGCCACAAGGAGATTTTTACCTTCGGGCATTGTTGCAATGTAATTTGATAAGGAAAGGGAAGTTCTGACTTCAGTAAAGAAGTGTCCTTGCATTGAAAGGAGAGAAATTATCCCAAGGTGATTTATCTATTGCAAATTAGGTATTTTTTCATAGCAGTGAAAAGACCAAGCCTTGTGAACTGGCAACAATAATTTGCTTGTCTCCAGATGGCACTGGAAAACCACCCATGGACTAAACAATTGAAGAGTAAGACATTAAGGAAATCAATTGATTGTCACATGGCATCTTGAGTCTCCTAAAAGAAAACCCACTTTAAGATAGGCAGTCCCATGGAAGTGTCCCATGTTTTTCAGACACAATTCTGCTGCAAATCCACCCACTTTTCCCTTTGCTTATTCCATCCAGTCATGTGCTTCCACAATTTTAACAGAAGAGCAAAATAGAAGAAAGAAAACCCCAACAGCGGCAATTGTGAAGACATATTCAATTTGCTATGGTACGATGTGGAAGAGAAAACTCATTCTGTACCTTAATAAAGCCATTCTCAAGCTGCGGTGGTTCTCCACAGGACACTGGGTGGCACGTGGGCAAACTGCCACTCCAGTTGCCAGTGGCCTCACAGGTCCGCTTCTTCTCTCCCTTGATGTAGAAGCCCTTGTTGCAGCTGTAAGCCACCACTGCTCCGAAGCTGTAGTTGGCCCCGCTGGCATAGCCATTGCTAATGTGGGGAGGCTCTCCGCAGCGAACAGGGATGCACTGGATGCTCAAAGGAGAAGGATTCCACTGTCCCCCACGAAGGCACTCAATCTTGGCTGAAGTGTTCAGAACAAAGCCTTCCATGCACTTGAAGCTTACGATGGAGCCAGCTGCAAACCTGGCTTTACTAACTGACTCCAGAATGCTGTATGAGACAGTGGATGGCTTTTCACAGAAATCAGCTATGCAGTGGGGCATCTCCCTGCCCTCTGGAGGCACCCACTTCCCTTCTGCATTACAAAGCAGCTGAGAGTTATCAGCCAGGCTGTAGCCATCTGAGCAGAAGTAATAAGCTATATCGCCAAAGAGGCGGTGACCACTCTCTGGTGATGCATTTTCCACATGGGGTGGTTCATCACAGGATACTGCCAGGCACTGCTGGTGGCTCACACTCCACTCGCCGCTGGCTAAGCACTCTATGGCTGCAGGGCCAACTAACGTGTAACTGTGGATAAGGAAACCACATAGGAAGTCAAAAAGACAAGCATTCTCAAATGCTACCTACAGTTTCCCGAAGCCCCTGCAGTTTAAGCTTGCTTGCTAGCACCCCAGAAGAACAGCATCCTTTACAAAAGCTATGATCAACTTCAAAAGGAAAATCTTAAAGCCTACATGTCCATGGGTGAGGTATTGCAATGAGGGAAATCCTAGAACACCCTGTGTATATTGCTTCTCTCTCATCTATCCATCTGATTACGATTCCTAAACTTCCATTTTGGTTGAAACTACTGCAACAAACCTAGTATTGTGCTGTGACAGTCCATACAATCCTCAAAGAAACTACCCCACCAAGAAATTCTTCCCCTTTAGCAGAACCAAATGGAGAATAAAAAGATGAAAAGCCCATAAATGCCTTTTGGGTTCCTGTATCAGCCCTATCAATCTATTTTCACATTTGCAAGGAATGAGAAACTCCTTTGTCAGTTACCCTGAGATGCTCTTGCCAATAATGCACATGGCAATTTTGTAGCAGCTTCTCTCTAAAAAAACACTGTAAAAATTATGAAAGCCAAAAAAAATTAATGCTGAGTAGAAAAATAATCATCTTTTACAATGAAATTCTATCACATGATTACTGCTAGCGTAGTTGTATTTCTCTATTCTGTCTCTGGGACACAGTGACAGGCATTACTCCATGCTGCTCATCACTCCACTTAAAACCCTGCTGCTTAAACATGCACGTGGACAGTCACAGTACCTGTGACTATCTTCTTCCTCAATTTTGAAATATCTGTGGTGTACTCTCACAGAAAGGAAAGAAACAACTACTGCAAAGTTCCCAGTGAATCCTTCCAGCTGCAGGCTGGAAACTGCTTGTTCAGATTTCGATGGCAACGCCTGTAAAAGTCGTGTTTGCACGATTTGTTTTCAAAGCTCCATTACTGGACTCCAGAAAAAGAGCATATTATGTGTCAATGTTCAATATGGTCCACTCTATTCATTGTCACAGACAGCTGTGACCGTCTTTAAATGCTACTCTCCTATCCCATTTAAAATGTTTGCACAGGAAACGGAAGCAGCTTTTAAAATCATAGTACAGTCAAGAAAACAGAATAAGGACACTTTGCTTCAATTACGTTTCAAAACTGCAAAGCCAGTTTATAAGAAAAATGCTGGTTTATCAATCTACCTTTTAACAGGAAGAAGGAGTACAAAATCTTCCAGTCGCTTAGGGCCTGACCTGGCAAAAGCTCTGCACACCTGCTCTGCCTTTTGGGCAGAACAGTTTCAAGAAATTCAGTGGGACTGCTCAAAGGCTTTAAAGATTAAGCATGTGCAAAGGTTCGTGCAGGATCAGAGTCCAGCACTACATTCCTGCTCGATATCATCAAAATGAAGCCTCACCTTTGATGAAATTTGGTCTGAAAAGGTCACTACATTGAGTAGATGGAAATCAAAGAAAAATAATGGACCTCAATAAATGAGGAGTCTTAGTTTTAAGGAAGCAGAATTTAGAGCACCAGAACAGACCGTTCTCCAAACACACCACACAGCTTTCTTATAGCCTGAAGAGACATAGGGAATTCTTTATGATCAGGGTACTAGTTTTGTAGTAACTCCAAGGGACAGGGCTTCCTATTGAATTAGTCTACCATCCCCCACGACTCCTCTCCATTCTCCTCTTCCAGAGTGTATTCAGCTGCTGTGAAACTACTTTAAAAAATGCCTGTACTAACTTCAGAGCCCACAAAAAATTCTCCATCATATTTAATTTCCAGAGAGTTAAGACAGAAGCAGTAAACATGAATTAGTGTGCAGTTATAAAGAACCTGTGAAGCAGTGCACCAGTTTTACTTGTCCTGACTATTAGTCCGGTAGTGTTAATCTACATACCCTTCCTTACACGTGTAAGAGACCGTGTTTCCAAAAGTAAAGTTATTTCCATTGATGACCGCATCTTTGATGGCCGGAGGCGATCCACAAGAGACAATGTTGCAAGTTGGAGGTGTGCTGTTCCAGTTCCCTGAAGATGCACAGACAAGTACAGAAGGTCCCTGAAGGCTGAGACACAAAGATCATTATATTAAAGTTGCTGTTTCAGTCCGGGTGAGGAACAGAGAGGCAAAGAAGTACTTTGCTTCTCACTGACTTCCTGGCCCCAGTGAAACGAAGGGAAGTCTCTCACTGACTTCAGCAGAAGCCAGAATCTCATCCTCTGTTCATGAAAAAAGCACTCTGATGCTGTCAAAAAAGCTGGTCTTCAGATTATTTTGAAGAGAGAGCCAGTGGAATTCATGTGGGGCCTCAATGCGCTGTGCAGACACACATAACTTCTGCTGTAGCTTTGCCCATCTTTGAGCCACAAAAGAAAGTCACAGGGTGCTTAAATATTTATTTAAGCTTAAAGATTTACTTGTATGCCATCAACACCACAGCAATGTTTAGACTTGCAACCAGGCCTCAGTCTGAGACATGATTCACTCAAGGACTTAAAACACTACCTTCACTCACAAAACTGAAGGAAATGCTCCACTTCAGGTTTGTTTACAAAAAGGCATTCAGCTCCTTCAGGAGGTAAAGGATTTTGCTTGAGTGAATGCCCACATACATTTGAAGTTGATGGTATTTTTTTGTTTCCTTAGCTGAGGAAACAGCAATGCATTGGTACATACGTTGTAACTCAGTTGTCTAAGGAGAGGTATCCAGCACCACCCTGAGGTGCCCTGGGTGAACCCCCTGGCCTCCAGCTGCTATGTCAGTTAGCTATGGATATCTGAGAGCCCTACACAGGTGTGTCTGATTCCCTACAATTTAATATCAAATAGTATTAGAATGCCATGTTTAGTGGAATGAGCTCAGGGGTTAATGGAAGAGAACAACACTGAATTGTAAAGCCCTTACAGATATGGGACAGGCCCTTGTCAGGGCAGTGGACTCTGCCCATCTGTGGCAATATGTTTAATACAAAAAGTACATAAAAGGTGCTTGAAGGAAGAGACTGGCTCCACACTTATGTACAGAAATACTGCATAAGAGGGATACTGTTTGGGAGGGCTTCCCCTGGAGTGGTGGACTAGATGATCTCCAGAGGTCCCTTCCAACCCTGACGATTCTGTGATTCTGTGACCACAGGAAAGAGGACATCTCTCACCAAGCTGTGCTGAGCAGGTAAAGGGAAAGAGTCACAACTGATGTGGTATTTGCTGCCTATATGTCCTAAGTCCATGATCAAAAAACTCATGGACATTGGTAAAAACACTACCTGGTTTAGTGGGGTACAGATAAGTCCACACTGTAGATCTATGACTTAATGCTATGTTGGACTGCAGCTGAGGTACCCATTTGTATTAACACAACTAAAACATTCATCAGATGAGCACACCTTACCTACCTGCCTGCATTTGGACAAGGGAATGCTTGTAGCAGGAAAATACAGAAAAAATTCAGAGCTACAACAGATCCATATGAGAGTGCTTATGCCAGAATAAATCTGCTAGAGGTACAAGCAGGTACCAGGAGAGGCAGAAAATTGTACTAAAAGCCACATCCTTGGACATAGCATTACTGTATTAATTTTTAATTGCAGTGTATTAAAAATGTGTTTCCAATATAACTGCTTACAAATGTAAAACAGAGTAAAAGACTAGAATAAATAAGTACTACAAAGAGTTCAAGGAATAAATGAGCAACTTCCAGAAGGTTCTTTCCCCAAAGGCATTGTAAAACACTAGCAAAAATAATATTGGGTATGCACTAAAGCTGTAGGGGTATGATAACCTTTAAAGACAAATGAGAACTTTCAAAAATAGTGACAACTATTTTTCTGAATATTCAAAATACGTCTGAGCTTGATGGTAAAATGAAAGCATTACATATATATATAGTAAATCCTGAATGACCTTCTTGAACTGCCCCAGTTTAGGATGAAATACAGAAATTACCTTCAAGATATAAAGAAGTCTTTTAAAATTCTATTTTAGTATCTTAACTTGTTAAGCTATGATCCCAATTTTGTCTCTTTCAGACGTAAGCTAGACCTTCTAGCAAGCATACTGCCTGCATTTGGCTCAGGAACATTCCTGCATTTACCTGTATCCATTGTCACAGGTGTATGATACAGAGGAAAGGTAGGTTGTGCCAGTGAGTGTGTATTTTCCATTGCTGATATGCTGTGGGCTAGGACAAATCACCATTCCACAGGATGGAGGAGGATGATTCCAAATGCCACTAGCAAGACACAGAATTTCCTTTTCACCCACTAAGTTGTATCCGTCATTGCATCTGAGTTAGAAGAAAAGAAGTGCTATCAAACACAGAGTCTTTTATGCACAACGTAATCAGTCATCCCTTTTCTCTCTTCAATCCACACCTGCATACGCCATCTTTCTCTGCAGGGCATAGAGAGGTAGTACTGGAGTAAACATTCCACCCTGCTAGTGAATAGCTACAGCTGTAACCAAATGTCTTTCTGTTACTTTAATCCCATCTTGCTCCTCTCCTTCATTTCAACCACTCTCTCAATTCAGCCATACTCTCATTTGTTGCCAGATTCTCAATCAATTATTAATATAGCACTTCGAACATAGTGAATTCCTACCTGTACACCACCTTATTGTGGTATGTAAAATTTGAGCCCAGAATGGCACCGTTCTCTGGAATAACTGGACTGCCACAGGATATAGCTTTAAAAAGACAGGATGACAAAAGAGTTGATACAACACAAATAAAAAAGAACAGAAAATCAGGGTTCGCTCTGTTTTCTCTAAATAGGGTTGAAGAGGTGTAAAGGCCTAGGTAACACTGGATTCCTGACTGAGCTATAACTGACATTTAGGGTTCTTTATCTGACTTCACATTACTGAGAAATTTGACTAATTGGAAATAGGTAGTTGGAACTGTTCTACAAACCACATGATTGGCTATCAAGCGGATTCCATATCCACCCCTCCCTATGGACAAAGTAATTGTTTTTTTGACATTGTCTTTGTCACCCCTTCATTTTACCCTGTTGCTTCACCTCATTAGTTCGGTTTTCTAAAAAAAAAACAATTTTTGCAATTATACTATGTATACGTACACGCACCAGCCTGTCCTCTCTGATTGCCTTTTATCCACTGAAACACAGTTAATGATCTCTAATACATTAACTTCCCACAAGCTCCTTGGAAACAGGAGGCTGGGTGGAGAAGAAAGACACTTTTAATGCTTGCATTAAAATGAGATGAGTCTACGCCTTTGACACTTCAGAGAATATGCGTAAGAGAGTACCGCTATGAATATGAGAACTGTTGGAAATGCTTCAACTGGTGCTTATATCTGTTAAGACAACAGAAACTCCAACACTGAGACCCAGGTCTGCTAGGACAGGTTTTTATTAGCTGACATGGTCTCTAAAGGCTCTCCACTACTACTTTCCCCCTTCCATCTCTCTAACAACACACATTACAATACACATTCTCCCCAGGAACCACACCTTCACAGTATGGTATTGGGTGGCTCCACTTTCCAGACTCCATGCATGTAAGTTTAGTCACTCCTGTCAGCTGAAACCCTTCTTCACAGGAAAACCTTACTTCACTGCCAACACTGTAAGTGTCCCCA
Organism: Ibidorhyncha struthersii; assembly: GCA_013398815.1. NCBI lineage: Eukaryota > Metazoa > Chordata > Aves > Charadriiformes > Charadriidae > Ibidorhyncha > Ibidorhyncha struthersii. Next base: position 102,588 of record VZSZ01001224.1, on the reverse strand, counting down.
AATAAATGGCCATGCTCTGGATCTCCTGGTTTACGGCACTTCACTGGCTCTGAGGAAGAAAAGAGAAACTATCAATAACATGACTAAGTACCAGGTTTTATAAACAAGTTGCAGGAGATATTCTTGTGAATTTTTTGAAAGTAGGAAGGCAGAGCATGTGGAAAACACTCATAAATAGATTACAGCTTTAACAGCTTTTCTCTGTTCTATATGTAAGTGACAGGCACTGAAGACTTGTGCAAGTAATCTTGATACGGAAGAGCCCTCTGTAACTGAGTTTGTATTCAGTGTCAGAAGCAAACACATCTTGCAGTCATTTTTCCCTCTGTGAAGGAAAGCCCAGTCCAGCATGTCCAGCCCTGAACATGAAATCAGCTCAGCTACCTTTTATCCCAACCTGTGCCACTGTCTTGTCAGCTTCATGCAAAGTTACCTTGTTTAATATTTTCACAGGCAGCTCAAGCCCCTCAGAAGACTGCAATTAAGTATTTCTTCACGGCATAGCTCTGCTGTGGGAAGTGGCACATTGTGGCATGTGGCCTTCCCAGGTCTTCAGCACACTTGCTCCATGTGCAAGGGGATTTTGCATATGTGTATGTCTCAGAGCAGAACCCCAATGACAGTAGTCTCCATAGGGAGAGGTGAGTTCTCAAGAAACAAAAGGAGACACTTCATCACAGCCTTATTCAGGCCAAAGTGACCTGGAGATGACAGCATGGCCACCCTGTACCTCCCTAGATATCAATTACTGGCAACTGTGTTCCACTGTGTATGGCCACTGCCATACACAGAACCTTGGAAAGGCCAGCCTTATGTTTTTCTTTCCCATACCTGCACATTTTTTACCATCTCCTGTGTAAGGAGGGATGCAAGTGCAAACATAGGACCCATTTGTGTTGAGACAAGATGCATGCTCATTGCAGTCTGATCCAACAGCACATTCATCAACATCTACAAAACAGAAAAACGAAAAAGATGTCTCTAGGGTGGTATTGGTAGTAAGTATCTGCTTTAAATTTCTGTCTCACTAACTGTCAAGAAGAATTGCTTTAATTAGTTTAATTAAAAATCACTCTTACTTAAATGAGATTTTTGATGGACTAGTCAAAATAATTAATATTTAAATTAATATTCATGCTTTCTACATAATTTACTATACAATATTGTGAAATGTGAGAAAATCAGAGACAAAGCCCATTACCCTTCAGTCAATACTTCCACAAAGTATCTAATTTCCCACTAGTAAAAGAACAGACATCATAACTTATGTGCTGTTACTACTAGTTTGGACAGACACTATGAGGAAGGACTTTGCCTTAAACATTTGCTTGGGAAATCCACTATATTTCAAAATTCACACCTGTAAGACAGGAAAACTTAGCCAAGAGGTGAAACACTCCCAACATAAAATATGATTAGAGTCCCATCTTTGCTGAGAATTCCATTAGACTGGGAAAGAGAAATGCCTGCAGTTGCCAGAAAAAGTTAAAATGAGTTCAAAATGTATTAGTTATTATAATTAACTATTTATATGATAGTAGTGCCTAGAAATGCCAATTGATGATTTATACTCCATGTGGTTTGGTACTGTACACCAAAAATTCCCTTGCTCCAGAATACTTCAGATCAGCTTTCAAATCCTGACTGTAAAGAAATGTTTTTGGTTTGTAAACAATGAGTCATAAATTGCAAAGGGTCTATTTCAAAGTATCAGGGATTAGTCCTCATATAAACTAGACTGTTAGAGATAGAACACTTCTTCATTTCAAACCCCTCCTACAGGACAGCTGTTGAACTAGACATACCATGCAGACATACAGCTGGAGTTCTTTGCCCATTTCCAGGCAAAAAAAGTGACTTGGCTAAAAAAGCAACAAAATGTACTGAACTGGTCTGTTCATTCCTCACTGCTGAATGAGTCTGGCCAGCATGAAAAGAATCCCACAATGTACTGAATAGAAAAGGGAGTTTCTTTCTGGCATGCAGGATGAAAACTGCACATTAAAATCAAAACAGTTGCCAATCACACAAGCATCAGGGGAATGCAAAGTGCTACCACAGCAGAACTGGAATGACTGCTCCTCCTGTAATGTCTTGGAGGCAAGGAAGAGTGGAAGGACACTATGAATCAGAACTATAACAGAGCAAAAGGAATGCCCCAGGGCATAAGTGTACCAGGCTTTGTTAGCACCTGCCTGGAGTGTGAATCAGAAAGTTAAAGGGTGGGTTAGGGTGTCAAAGCCATTCTGCTTTTCATTTTCCCATTAGTCTACTCTGCTTTATGAGAGACAAGGCAAGCTGGAAGGTGGGGCACAGGGCTTTTCCTTCTCAACATCATGCTTTCTACTGCACAGACGTCATGCTATCTGGACAGCTTTGCAGCATCTGCTCTGAGCCTGCTCATCTTTAGGCCTTGGTATAAAGTGCAAAGGAGAAAAGAAAAGAGAGGAACAGACTGGACGGCCTGTTTGGAGGAGTGCTAGTAGACAGGATGCTACGAAAACAGATGGATCCTACTCCAAAGTTAATTTTGGCAGAAATAAAAGACTGTTGACTTTGCTTTTACTCGCCTGAACTAAAAAAAAAAAAAAAAGTGCTATACCTAGGTAAAATAAAAAAGTCAAATCAAACATAAATCTTGCCAGGCTGTCACCCTGCAACTCCTATGTTAGGCGTGACTAAGACAGCAGCAATCCGAGTACAGCTAGCTAGTGGATTCCAGCAGGAATCTGCTGGACACATGGCCCTACAAGAACAGTCACACCCAGTCCTCCATACACAGTACAATTCTGCTCTGTCTCACCTTTCAGCTCCTGCAGCTGCATCTGGTGCATCAGACCCAGCTGACCAGGATGTAAGTTATGGTGTGGCAGCTACGTGCACTCCCAGCCCTTTCAATGCTGCAGCTGCTTGCTGACAGGCGTGTGACTGACCAATAAACCCCTACAATGTAAGAAGGCTCTGAGATTTGCTGATTTGCCCATGAAGTTCAGGGAATAATGTGGGTGTGACTGACCCCTGTTGTTACAAAGAAGCTGACTCAACACAATGGGACAGGAAAGTGGCCTTTGTTTTAGGTTAACAGCTATCAACAGCTAGTGGGATCACTCAACAGTGAGTGGATCAACTGGTGGTGTAAATGTCTCTCCCTGAGTTCATTAAAGGGGTGTGAATGTCTCCCTGAGTTAGCCAGACCAGCATGGGGGAGAACTGAATATGTGGCGCAGGCCAACATAGAGTACAAAAACCAGACAACTAGCAAAGGGCTTGAGCTGGCTTCAACCCATGTATTCATTCCCAGCTACTGGCGACGCCCAGAGACATTACAATGAGCATATTATTGAGACTGGTAATGGGAAACACAGTGGTATTGTGATTAAACTATATATTGCAATTGCTGTATTTTCCTAGGTGTAACTTGCATTTATTTGTATTGTGTTATGCATTATATTTTATATGACTCTGCTAAATCAGAAATCCTGTGCAGCATCAACTATCTTCAAATAAGTAAATTCGATACTAAACAAGACGTGTGGATACATTCCACGTGTGGAACATCTAAAAGAACCTGGTCAGAGAGTATGGGATACTGACAGCATGTTAAATCATGGGGAAACACACAGGTTAGAAGCAGAGAATGCAAGGACCCCAGGGCTAAGTGAACCTGGAAGGAGAGAGGCTGGGAGTGCAATGCAGGCTCTTGTATGCACCCCACAGGGTGTGGGGCATACAAGAGGACTGACAGAGAAAGGTGTCAGAATGTAGTTTTGGTTTCACATAAAGCTGAGCATGGTATTTCACAAATATGAATATTCTGGAGTATGATTTCTGAGACTCTGGTCAGCCTTCACAATTTCAGAAGGAAATCCCACCCAAGCCCAAGGGCACAGGATAAGTGCAAAATTGCCAGCCCCTGCAGCCACATGTAGGCACATCTCACCAAGGCAAGACGGTGAAATGCTGTTCCAGCTCCCATTGTCCAGGCACAACATCCTGGAGTCACCCAACAAATAGTAGCCATTGTTGCAATGATAGGTAACAGTACTGCCAGCAAAGAAGTCCTCAGCTGAATAAAATCCATTTTCTAGAGGTGGAGGCACTCCACAGCTGATTCCTGCAACATGGGTGAAAAGAGGGCACAGACATTAGCAGAGCAGACACAGGTCAACTTCATAATAATTCCACATGAGAGCCACCACTGGAGACTTTTTCTCTGCAACTGTGGAATCCCATCCACAAGAGGGCCCAGACATTTTCTGAGGTAGCTAATTGATTTCAGTTCTGGCAGAGGGTCTTGTTTTGTGGGCACCTGTCAACCAGAGACTGAGCAGGACTCTCCAGCTCCTGCTATTCTGCTAGCTCTGGTGGAGACACCTGTGACTAATATCTGAGCAGATGCCCTTCGGTCACAGGGCACTTCTCCTGATAATTAATGATTCTTGGTGAGTTTTAAGGAAAAAGGAAAACTAAGTTTGCTTCCATGGAGGTTTCTGTTATTTCCCTTCACTGAAAAACAAGCTCAGTGTTACTGTGTTTGAACATTGCAAAAACAGCTAACAGATTACTGCTACGAGGTTACCATACTGGTCTGAGACCAGAGAGTGCATGCATGATGGAGAGACTGGAACTGACCTCACATATAACCTTGGGCATCACTTTGACTTTGACTATAGTAAATAAGCCTTCCTGACCCCAGCTGTGCCAGCAGAAGGCATCACTGTATCTGCCTGCTGGAGATTTCTATTTATTCTAGCAGAGCTGCTTCTGTGCATCTTTATTTCAGTCAAGATGACATGAACGTATTCCAACAGCTACACAGCTCATCTTTGTAACTACATGGATTGTAGCAACTCCTTGCTCCCCAGCCACATGCAAGGATCACACAGTAACACACGGAGAAGTGGTTAGAGTCCATGTTAATGGAAGCCAAGGACTGGCTATATAGGGATAGAACTGAGCAGTCTGTAACAAAGATAGGCTGTCAGGGGGTTTGGCACCTGTAGTTTTGGGTTCTTTATTAGCTTGAAGAGGAAAAGGATCCTGGTGGGTGAAGGCAGTGACTACAATGAGCCTGATTCAGTCAGTAGAAAAACCTTTCCTGCACCACACCTTCCACTATAAACCTTGTAGTTCTTTAGGCAGGAAACACCTACCTTCAACCCACTTTCATTCATCAGGTACTTGTGGAACAGGCTGAGACAGGCCAGTGGGGAAGTCTGGCCCTCATTCACTCACCATGTTTGTGGCAGGTCAACCCTGGTCTGTCTGAGCTCTGCTCAACAGGTAAAACTGCCTGGCCCAACACAGAGAAATCAGATGACAACACTACCAGGATTCTGGTGGCTCGTCACTGATAACACACCAAGAAAGAGAAAAGCTGCCTCTGCCAGTGAACTTCTGCTCTGCCCACCAGGAGCTGCTTTTGGGTAAGTCTTAACATGCATGCTATTCTTTAGGCAGAAAGGGAGACAGATTCTGGATTTGTGCTACAAAAAACTGAACAAAGAGAAAGACACGAAAATCACATACAATCTAGATCAACTATTTTAAAGGTATTTTTAACAAATTTGATGATTTTCCCCTAACTACTGATCAATTTTGGGATCATGCAATACCTGCTTCTGGAGTTAATTTACTGTTCTGCTGACATAAAAAATATAGTCAGCTCCAACAAACGCAACTGCAGTCACATGTGCTGTCACAGCAGAGGAGAACCAAAGGAAAGGAGAAGGCAGGAGCAGGAAAGCTAGAATCAAAGAACTCTGGCAAGCTGAATATATCCAGCACAGTTTCTTAGAAGTAATCCTGTAAGTCTTGGAGCACTTGTAAGTCCTGACAGAAACACCTGTTGCCTTTAAAGAAATTACTCTATAACACACTAATGCCAAGGCTTTTACTTGAAATCAGATATTCTCAGTGACACTTAAAAATCACAGAGATATTCTAGCATTTCCTGTGCATCTTCCACAGTCTTGGTGCCACTGGGGAGGAAAGTCTGGAGTATCAGACTGCTGATCCAAATAGACTCATTTCTGACATGGGCATTAGAAACTTACTGAAAAAGGCGGCAGAAACCAATTGTGGTGTAGTTCCTGCTCAGTAAAACAGAATTTTAGTTTTAAGCTTATATGTATGTGCTGTAACATGGATGGATTCAAGTGCATCATAGCTGCAGGGATAAACAAGCCATGAATAGTGATAGGGTTCAAATAAAAGCTGGGATTTCCTAATCCTGTCAGCCCACTGAGACAACTCACTTTCACAGCGTGGAAAAGGCCGTGTCCACTGTCCCAGGTTAAGGCAGTGTTGAACAGAGTTTCCCACTATCTGGAAGCCTGGGTCACAGGAAAGGCTCACTTTTGACCCTGGCTTTAAATCAGCAGAAGAGGCCCGCAGATGTGGTACGGATCCTTGCAAAGACGGACAGTCTGTGGACAAAATATATGCATACAGTAAGAGATACAGCTATATGCTGTAATGAATACATTTGTTATGTAATTATTTGATCCTGTACAACTTTATCCAGGAGTAAGCTTTGGGAAGTGTTATGTATGCTAATCCTGCTTGGATTCAAAGGGGTTTGAGAATCATTTACATCTAATATCAGAAAAGGAATCTGTAAGAAAAGAGGTAAGGAGGCAGTAGATATCTTAATACCATCCAATTATTTCTAGAATAAAAGACAAGAAAAACCTCTTTCTGACCCAACACCATCTCTACTCTTTCCCCATCTCAATTCAGGAAGCAATAAATCTCTGTCAGAGATTCCAATGAACTTTTTTTACAAAACTCTGGAATTCGAGGAATGAAGGACTGAAAGTTCTAACTGTCAAATTATCAAAATAATTTATTCAAGGTTAGTAGGGCAAAGGCTGCAAGCTAGCATATTTGACCTCATAAGTAAGTCTTATAATATTGTTCAGAAAAAAAGGGTTCTAGGAAATAAAGTTCTAACCAGCACAAAATATACTCTTGTAATCTATCTTCACTCTTCCAACAACTCCTGGCAGGAAATCTGGCCAGGCTAGTACATTTCCTTTTTGGAGTTCTTCTGGACAGGATGTAGCCAGAGATTTTACCTATGGATTTAAAACAGTTGATTAGGTGCTGTTGAAGGACCATGTAAGAAAAGAATGTAAAAAAAAATTTCTTCCATGTCTGCATGCAACACTAGAACAAATCACTGGATAAGCGATGTTCATCCTTTCCAGCACAAGAGGCTTCTGGCTGAAGTACTTGTTATTCTGCACTTATAAGCCAGCTAGCTGTGGACAGGCATATACTTCAGGCAATACCTGAAGCAATACTTGTCATACAAGCAAAATATAAAACATAGTTCTTGAAACACAATGGCATTTGCTAGCATGAAAGAAACAGGCATTTCTGTCACAGAAAAAGGTGGATATGAGAATGCAACCTGAAGAGAAAACTTGACGTATTTGCAGAAAAATGTCAAATAGGAGCTAAAATAGGAGCTTAATGTTGAAGATCTGCATTCTTCAAACTCTGCTAGCACTGCACCCCATTTAAGGAATAGAGACACCAAAAGGAGCAGTTTAATAAAGCAATTTGCTGTTTCCAGGATAAGAGTTTTGTGAATTCAATGCACTAGGCTGTTGTGTGGCTTTTCAAAACACCTACCCAAGGCCTACCCATACCAATACTAACATTGGCATTGGCACTGGTATTGGCATTGACTTCAACAAAAGCAGGACAGGGTCATAACCAACCATGTGCTGAAACAGGAATTATATAGGCAAACTAAGGATAGCAGAAAGAAAGGAACACACCGTTAGATCAACAGCAGATTAATATCTTGAGAGCAGATCTGGGCAAATATCTTTGATGGAAAAGTTTTCCATTTAAAACATAATTCCTTTAATGGCACCACTTCTTTTGCTTTCTTACTACAAGAAATTGAAATGCCAATGGGAATCCTTAAGCTGTTTCAGTACTGTATTTTAATGCTAAAAAAATTTATTTCAATAAGATAAAAGTATTTCTACTTCCTCACTGTGACCCTGAGAATCTGTTAAACATAGTAGCGTTACTATATTTCTATTTGGCCACCAACAGAAGGAACTTGGGGAACACAACCTCAGATGGCACAGCCCTTTTAAGCTATTCAGACACCAGTGTAAATTATATGCAACAGTAAGAACATGCAGACAGACCCTTTATGATAGGATGTCACATAAATATTCCATAGTGGGCCTGGAAAGGAGCTCAGATGCCCTGACCCCAACATTTGTAAATAAAGAAGGCCATCTATTTCCATTGGATGCTCAGGGAGATTTCTGCTATGTCAAAATGTTTTAAAACTGCAAATGAAAGACCAGGGCTTGGATTCACTCTGCATTGCCTTTGTTCACTATAACTCCAGGAAAAGAAAGGAAACATAGTCCCAGGAGGTGACTGGGACTACAGTGTATTATTGGCACAGTACTCCCCATTATGTTTCTCCCTATCAGGACAGACACAATCATATCTCAGCCATGGAAATGCTGAAAAAAAGGTATGTGCCTTGAGGAGGACAAATGCGCAGTAAAGGGATAATTAAGGATTTCCTCTTCTTTGAAGATATCAGAGAAGGAAGTGGTGTACGGAGAAAAGATAGTTATTCAGTTAAGAGAACAGGTTAGTAATTAGGCCACTGAGACTACTTCCCACTCTTCGGCTCTTCTGTGCTGGACGGTCATTCCAGTAACTCTCTGGCAGGTAGAAAGGAGTATTTCCTTCAGCAGTATGAAAAAATGAAGAGCAAAGATGAGTAGCCCAGTGGGCTGTGTATATCTCAGCACAGCCAGTTTACGCATACAATATACGCAGCATGGCTTCAGGGCATAAGTAGCTAGTTAGAGAGCACAGGTGTTCCCAGTTCACGCTCAACAGTTGGGAACCTGCCTTTCTCAGAAGGGTGACTGGCTTCTGTCAAGTCTCCAGTGGATTAAATCAGCTACCAAGAATAATGTGCTATACTGTGTCTTTGTGAGAAAGGAAGGCACAGCATGAACCTTAATTAATTAATTGATTAATTAACCTGAATTATTCTCATCTATCCCCTACTCTGAACTCCAGTGAGGCAGATCACTCTTCCAGAATCAGCTTAGCTAGAGAAGAAAGCAACATTCTCTATTTATTCTGAGGCCATTTTAAAGATCTCACTTCAACAGTATCTGCTGATTGAAACTGCTTAGGTCAAGGGCTGCCAATAAACTGCAAGGAATCTGTAGAGAAAAATTTCCAGTGTGGAAAAGGCAGGTTTAGGAATCAGCCCTTCTAAGCCATATGATGGAGAATGGAAGGCTGGAAAGGACCTCACAGTCCCACATAGACAACTCATATTTCTACTGCTGTCTACTCAGCAACAAAACACTAGACTGTTGGTTTACCTATACAAAATTAATATGCAAGTGGATGAGCAACTAAAGCACAGAAAGAAAAATTTTGAAGAGTGGACTTTGCCCTACTTTCCTTTAAGGCTAAGAACAGAAAGGTAAGATTTACTGAGTAGTTCCACCTGGCCACAACAAAACTGATAGTAACAGACTGACGATAGTGATTTACTATCCCAAGCTCTGAAATGAGATAGAAATTGTGTAGGAAGCTTACTTGGCTCAGTTCCCTGTCTGGTCTCACATCTGTCTTTTCAGATGAGTAATATGGGTACCATAAATGAAGAACAGTATTTTCTTCCTCGTCCTAACTGTATTGCATTTGAAGCAAATGGGAATTTGATCAAGCCTGTCATTAAAGATTGGCAACTACTGAGAAAGACTCAGAAAATCTCACTTAACCTCTTCACCAGTGTGTCCTGTAAAATCACAGGTATACTTCCCAGCTTCAAAACTGTTAGCAAACAAAAACCTGACTTGGCAATGCAACAACTGGTGATCCCCAAAGCCAAGAACAGTAACAGATTGCTGGGCAGTTCTGAACCTAGCAGAAAGCCAAAGTAGCAAAGAAAAGGAGAAAGAAGCAGAGGAGACATTTGGATGCTGGAAGCAAAGATCCTGCTTAACTTCTATTTTCTGTTCATTATTTCTTATTTGGATCATGGATAACACACAGTGATAAAACCACTAAATAGCAGTAAAACCTTAAAAACCCACCAAAAGCAAAACCTTTAAACCCAAAGACTCCTTCTCCAAGAAATGCCTCTAACTTTGATCACTAGCCCTTGCTGCTCAAGCGTTACCAACAGTTTTATCATTTCTGATCTTCACAATTGAAATACTAATGTCCAGAAGTGGGGATGGAGCACACGGTCATCAGGTCTGCAGATAACAAACAGGGAGGCCCAGTCAGTATGCTCAAGGACAGAGCTACATCCCTAGGAACCTCGACAGGCTGGAGGAATGGGCCAACACAGACCTCATGCATCCTTGGCTGTGTGAATGGGGTCACAACCAGAAAACCAAGGAAGGGATCACCCCCTCTTCTCAGTGCTTATTAGACCGCATCTGGAGTATTGCATTCCATTTTGGGCCCCTCAGTACAAGAAAGACATTGACAAGCTGGAGCCAGTTCAGGGGAGGGCATGAAAAAGGTGGCAGGCTGGAGCATTTGCCCTGTGAGAAAAGGCTGTGGGACTAAGACTGGTTCAGCCTGGAGCAGAGACAGCTTTGGGGACACCTAACAGCAGCCCCTGGTAGCTATGGGGAGGTAATGAAGTATACAGAGTCAGGCTCTTCACAGCAGTGTATGGTGGTAGACAAAAACAGTAGTCATAAACTGAAGTGGGAGGTCCCAACTAGATATAAAGAAAAAGATTTCACTATGAGTACTCAGAGTGAAAAGCACTGAAGTTTGTCACCCAGAGAAGCTGAGAGATCACTGTTCTTGGAGATCTTTTTGATCTACACTGATTTTTTAACTCTGTGAAAGTTTAGTGCCAAACCTTTATTTTTGGTACCTGAATAAAAGTAGCCTAATATTCAGTAACGCTGCCCATTCAGACTTTTCCTGGGACTATATAGCTCATTTTTTTCATAGCATCTAATGCATCGACATAAATTCTGTTGTCTTCCCTCTGAAGTTTTACTGGTGCCTTCACACAGCAGGATGGGGGAACAGTAACCTGTAAAACAAGCCTTGAGCTCGTTTCATCAGGTCTTCTCCCTCTTCTAATAGGACTGCTAGCTTTTGTGTATGCCTTCATTTCTCTTTCAAAGCTACATAATACAAAAAAGACCAGTAAAAATAGCAGGTGACTTCAGTGTTGATTTTACCACACCTAGATTTGCTTAAAGCTACTCACTATGCTAAGCTTATTACCCTAAGCCAGAGCTTCATCTGGTCCCCAGTGACTTCTGTGAGAACAGAAGTCTATCCGATACACTAACTTGGAATGCCTTTTCAAATGTTCATCCTACGCTCCAAGTCCTGTGCTCAAATATTGCAGTAAGGACTTACCTGCTGTGGAGACAGGACATGGTCCCAAATGTTGAGCTGGCTGATGGAGCCCACAAAAGATTCAGCTGGGTTGAATCCTTCTCCTTTCTGATCTTGCTCTTGACCCAGTACAAGTGCACCACCACCTAAACTCAGAGACAATTAGAAGAGAGATAGGAAACAAAGCCTTACAGCAGGGATCCCCATAGGAAGACCGAAAACTAAGCAAAACAAAGCTTTTGCTACTCCGTGTTACTAAGATTATGTAGTGCAGGAGACCAGCCACCTTCAACAAATTCTCTCAGCAAACCTCTGGGAAGCCTTATACTAGACTGAGGTAACTAAGTGTAACAAGCTGAAAGTGACTCTAATACGCATTAATACTAAACTCATGCTGATGAGAGCAGAAACTTCACATGGCTGCTTCAGGAGTGGTACTGGCTCTAAGAGACCACTTCTAGTTTAGTATTTGAAGCATATTACAGAGCAATGCAAAATGCAGTTTTGAGCAGGTGGAGCATATTTTACAGTGCTAGCTTGCACCTCCTGCTTTAAACAAAAGCTTAGAAAGTCAGATAGAACAAATTTGATTCCAAACCCTCAGAAGCACATTGGTGCTTAGACAGTCATTGATCTGACATGCCATACAAATTAAATTTCCTCTCCTTGACAATATGGTGTGGACATGCATTTTGTATGTCACAGGGGGTATTGACAAAGGCAAAAAGTAATGGAGACCACAATTCCTTAGGTTTTGTCTCTGGAGATAACTCCAATGTAATTGGGAAAGAGAGAGGAAAGCATAAGATACACAGACTAAAATGCTTCACTGTTTTTTTTTTAAATATGGATAGGTTTTTGAAACTCTATGTAAATTTGGACAGTGGTAGTATGAAAACACTATCAAAATGAAATCTCTTTGCAGCAATCTAACACCAGACTTTTCAAAGCTCTTCAATGCTGATGATATTCCTCTTCATGTCTTCTGGTATTACTGGAAAGACTGCTGATCACAAGAAACAATGAAATAGCAAAACCCCACCTTGTTAGGAAAAAATGCAAACATAACTTTAAAAAGATGTCTGAAAGTAACAGGAGAAGGCTAATTCATCAACTCTGAGCACACTTTGTAAGGGCAATGCCATTTGAACTTAAGTTTGTTGTGTGAGAAACCTATTCCCATGAAGCCATTCCAAAATCAGCTCAGCACAGGCTCCTTTGTGGACTAAACTCTGCCACCCCAAAAACAAGTTACCTCCTAGTTTACCCTAGAAATGTGCACTTTGTCTTCAGTGAGGCTGAGTGAGGGAACTGTCCTCATGAACAAGAATACCAAACATGAGCCCTGCATAAATGTTGAAAATGTGAAAACATACTAAAACCACCAAAATAAACATTTCCTTGCAGGCATAGCAAATTCTGCAATAAAAACAGAATGAAGGGAACAGATCTGGTGTAATATAAATAAAGCATACCAGGGATTTTTGAGCCAACAGAGAGCCCGCTGCCTCCATCGGACAGTTTTCCATCAATGTACACTTTCCATGCCCCATCTGTGCATGTCCATGTGACCGCAATGTGATGCCAATTACCATCATTCACGGAAGGACAGTCTGTGATCCTCTCTTTTCCATTTACATAAAGAACCCAGCTGTGTGGAATGAAGATGAAGGCATACTCAGTTGTGTGCAGAAACTTTAAAAGCATGGCCTGTCCCACATTACTCAAAGAAATGTTACTTGCTAAACTAGGTAACCGTGTCTACATCATACAAGAAATCTCTCTTGAAAGATCATCATACAAGATATATCCCTTCTGGAGAAATTGGAAGTTACAGTTATCATACTCAAAGCATGGTGAAATAAGTAAAGTGCTTTTGTATCAAAACATGAAGGATCAAGTCATTGCTGCATAGTGGATTCTTAAAATTACTCCTTGGGTCTGTCCCTCCTTTTGGAGTCACATTACAAGTACTCTGAGTGTTGAGCTCTATTTAATCCAATCATCGTCTCAATGTGTTATTTAAATATGATGTAAATGTAGTCCAGACAAAAATATCCTGCTTTCTAAACTTCACTGCTTTCTTGCCATTACTCTTCTACTTGACAGAAACTGAAGGCAACAAAGCAAGGAGAAAACCAAAACGAAGAGGCAACTCCAGCTATGGAGTCTGGATGCAGATTTTTCTACCCCGAAGTAGACAAAGCAGATACTTGGACTTCTGGTCTATGCTTTCTTTATCAATTCAAGACATCTCTAAGCTACAGAAAAGCAGAACTGTGATTTACCCATTGTAATCAGTCAGAAGAAATGCATTATCACTTCCATTCTCCACTGCATAAGAAATGGGAGTCCCATAGTTTGTGGTGTCAGTGGATTTCATCCAGAATGTACAGGTGATGTCACCAAGAGATGGGAAGACACCATCAAGCATGACATATCCATAGATACCAGAGACTTCAAAATCAAGATTGAAACCGGAGGACTGTTCTGCAACAAAGACAAAGAGTTTTCAGAGCTACATTCCTGAAAACATAGCAAGACAATCAAACGGAATCTAAACAAATGTAATAAAATAAAACACTCTTTGTTGAAAAATGCCACGTTTCCTTTCTAGTGTCACTGAATTACTGAATTACAGGAAGTCCCACACTGCCCCTTGTGCCCGATGTCTTGACTAAGTAGGATGGTATTCCCATATTACAAGTGGACTTTGATTCATATTAATGACTTTTAAAACCTTAAATACTGATACTTCTTTCTGGATATACACATTTACTCATCTAAGGTAGGACCTCCACAGCATTGCTAAGAATAACACAAATAAATGGAAAATCAAAATACAACCGTAGACCAAAAGGGGGCCAAACCTACAGACCAGCTAAGGTGATAGGTAAGAGAAAGAACACATGTAGATAATTCCAAGCAAGGGGCAAAAGGGAAGAGGAGAGAATATAATCAAAATGCATGAAATAGCTACATCTCATGTCTGTGCTGTGTGTTTAACCACTGAGGTCTAATGTATGGGGAGTCAAGGTTTTTGAGCATGCAGGCTTCCTTTGGTGTCTTCTTTCTATACCTTGTTCTATTATTGTTTCCATTTAATTAATTCTCTTTATTTTAGTATTTTAGATATCGATCTATATAGCAATATCTACCTATATAGTGTGTCTATGATGTAGTGTATATAGACTTCAGGTATTTTTGAAATTTCCATTACCAGTGCTAAAGAAGACAACCTTGGAGGACATATCAGTATTTTCTGCAGACATTGTGAACTAGAGAGATTATTAAAAAAATTTAATAATCCCATCTACAAAAATTATTAACTTTAAATTGATCAGAAGTAGAAAGAATGTATAGCAATATAACATCAGCCAGCGTACAGAGCTTTCTAAAGCTAGAAAACACACAGGGTTTGAAGGAAAATGACTGGAAAAGAAGCTGATTATCTAACCATATTGATTCTTGTGAATAAAATGGAAACAGCTGATGAATATGTCATTTAATTGACAGAGGACTGAAAAGCAAGGTTCATGTTAGTCCTCTATCAAAGACATGACATATCTATCTGCCATCCATCAACCTAAAGAGGTGTGATCAGCTGGTTCAATTTTATTCACAAGAGTCAAGATTGAAAAAATAGGGTTTTTTTTCTGTTCAGGACTTACTGAAATACACTTCACTGGTATGGGACAGCACTTCTGTGCTGCTCTTCAATGCAGAGTGACATGCTTTACAAGGATACTACATGTATTCACTGGGTAGTGGAGCTCTCCTGGAAGTTGGGTATTCTTAAACTCTGACATAGGATGGCAGGTTTAAATGACCTGTATGTCCTCTACTGTCTCTGTAAAATCAACAGGGGTTCTTCAGCTTCTGTTTAAAGATTCACCAGTATAATACTTCATAATTTTCATGGAGTGGCTAAAAGACAAATGGATTTGAGCCTTGTGGTTGTGTGGCCCAACTCCAGCATCTTCCAAAAGGTTGCACGAGGTGTGACCCATTTTGCCTGAAGATGTAGAACTTGGTGCCCTTTTGCCCATAGGGAACTTGATGCCTTTAGGACTTCTAAAGCTGAGACTACCACATACTAATCTCTAACTCTGTGATGCAAAGCCCTATGTGAAATATGAGAACAGAAAGAGCTAATTAACTCAGACACACAGAGCAAATACAAATTAAACTCAATAGACTCACTAGGTATTAAAAAGATAGACCTGTGCCTTAGCAAAGAGAAATAACTATAAATATGAATAGTACAAATGCTGTTACTTGTCTGCAATGACACTTATTAACACTGTAGTCACATAGGCTCCACTCAACCTCTCAGAGTCCCACCACCCTAGCTGCTTTCTGGGGAAGCTGTATGAAATCAGCCTACCCAGAGCAAATCTTGCTCAGAGACTTAGTCAAGCCACCTTTTTCTGACACTTGGTCCTGTGTACCTGTTTCACACCTGCTGCCTGTAAAGCCAGGGGGACATTTACAAACGTACGAGTTCAAGGCATCCACACAGGTGGCTTGGTTTAAGCAGGGACTGGAGTCACAGTCGTTGATGTTCACTTCACAGTTTAGTCCCGTGTACCCTGTCACACAGAGACACCTACGAAGGAAAAGAGAAGCACACTTCAAAGGTGGCTGCTATCATGACAAAGAATCCTGGCCGTGAGGCCAGGTCCACCAATGGGAATGGCATACACTTGAAAAAAGAAATCAACAGAAGAGATACTGAAGAATTAATGGAGTTTTAGTTTGGTTGATCCCGTAAGTATGCTTGAATTCTATTAGCTGCGTAATATTCCTTCTTGATAGTGACAATACAAACACAGTGTCTGTATTTCTTCACATGAAACTGGGGAGGCAATCATTGCATTCCTGAGAGCGAAGTGTGCCTTCTAGAGTCCACAGAATTACAGATGAGAGGTACTCGACTTTTCAGGCAGATATGCTTACACAGAGGAAAAAACAAAGAAGTAGAAAGGCAGCAAAACCTCTGGTACTGGAAAATCAAGGTATTTGAAAGGGATCAAAACTTCTGGAGCTTCGGGGAGGGAGTTATACTAAACCCAGACAGTGACAGTTGGACCATCTTTCTACAGTGATCTAGGATATGATACTGTTGTTGGTATTTGTTACTTCTGATCTGAGTTCGGATACCCTAAAGCATAAAAATAAATATTTGGAAGATTCCATCAGTGTTTGTATTTTAATCTCTATATTCGCAATGTGTACAGCTATCCCTGTCTTCCAGGCTATGAAAACGTAATATTATCATATACATAACTGGTCATCACCTATTCTTCGAGTGGAAAGCAAGACAAGCCCTTGAAGACTGGGAAAGCAGTTTTCTTTTGGAAGATCAGTACCAAAACCATGCAGTCCTAACATGGTTATGCTTCAAACTCTGTACACTTTCTTTGCTGTCTACCTTGCAATTTTTTAAGACTGAGGACACTACGATTTATTTTCTTGCCTTTTAAAAACTTCTTTAGTGTGCATAAGGGAACCATCTATATTGGATCGGCCTGCCAAATGCCTTGCTGAAATCTAAGAAGGCTGAAGCACCACATATCTGACTTTCCACATTGTATTACATCAATCATCTGTTTTTCACCTGAAACTGTTGATACCATCTTTGCATGTAGCTCCATTCCTACAGGGTCTGCTGAGACACTCATCGATGTTTTTTTCACACAAGACACCAGTAAAACCTGGGAGGCACTTGCAGGAGAAACTGCCAACTCGATCTTCACAAATAGCCCTATTAAGACACGGGTTTGAAAGGCATTCATTGACCTCCGTTTCACAGTGAGCACCTGAGAAGAAAAGAACACAGTCACAGCTCTACTCTGAATTAACCTAAGAAAGATTACTAACCCATCTCTGTTTTTTATGGACTGTTGCTGATCTTCCAAGAAACAGCAAGCACCAGGGTAGCTATGCAGGTTTCGGATTTACTCCATTTACTGAGGTTAAGTGGTCATAGAACTAAAGGAACCATCTTTGCAGTTGTAGCAATTAACACCTAGAAACTGTTGGGAATTTAAAGGGATATTGCCATTAGGTGAGTAATGTGGGCTGAATCAGGAAATCACCTGAGAAACTATTCTGAGCAACTAATGAAAAGCTGCTACAAAACACATTTAACTCTAAGGAGAAACATGAAAGCCAGAAACACATGATTCTGGGATTTCTGCTGTGAAAGTGGCTCTATATTTCAAGCACCGAAGAATGAAGAAACTGCATGTGATCTTAACAGTGGAGCTCTTTGGCAACATGATAATCAATAAATATGCCTAGTTCTTACAGAAATCTGGAAAGCAGTAGAAAGCTGAATATTGGGGTGAGGAGTAGTTTTAATATAGACCATCTTGTCTACTGTCATAATAGTTTTCTTTTTTAAATAAAATTAAAAACAGCAATTCACACCCACGTGAATGTCGTTATTCTTTCCTCAACACCACACGGTAATGGCAAAATTAGGAACAGAAGACCAATCACTTACTAAATCCTTCTGAAGCCACACCTACACTACAGGGACTTTGACAGATTACATGGACCTAGCAAAGTACATCCATATCAACATATAATATATGTAATACATAGCAATAAGACTGAAATATATTGGACAGGGTAGGAAAACAATTTTTTGGTCAGAAATAGCGAAGCCTGAGTTAAACAGAAAAAGGTATACCTGTGAACCCTTTTGCACAAGTGCAGCGGTAACCGTTCTTGCCATCAACACAGTGGGCTCCATTAAAACATGGACTGGAGCTACATTCATTTATGTCTTCCTCACACAAGAGACCTTCAAACAGCAAAGGTTGGAAGGCATGATCAAGACATAGTCAATGTCTGCATGCTGCAGTGACTGAATGTGGAATACAGAACAACATCATACTACTCGCATAACAAAAGGCTACTGAGATCAGGTGATATAATTCCACTTTGACTGCACTACTTCAAACATCTACAGATATCATCTGCATTATTTAGATGCTGGGATGTGCAAGATGTGAAGTCCATGGTTTGCCTTTATAAAGTTTAAAAACTATCCAGCAGGTGTTGCTGTCGATAAATGTATAGCCATAAACATGAAAAATGTGGGACACCATTTCTGGAGGAAAATATCAGGCCCTTTTTTTTAATCACACAAAATTATCTCCTTAATAGTTTATTTCAATATTTAGAAATTAGGTGCTGTTTTGGCAAAGTTCTCAAGCATGTCAGTTTCCCCACAGATTTCAATACCTTTAACATGAAAAGGACTGAGAAAAAAGATAAGAAAAAGCCCACTCACTTACTCATAGGGCTGGAGTAAAGAAACTGTGTAAATGCTTTGTCTAGTCAGGCCATATTCTGTCTCAGAAGCGTTTTACCTGTGAGTATTTACTAATTCCCTAAACTTAATTCCTTTTTTTTTCAGACCAGAAATGTCACAAAACAGAAGCATACATGCACACACACACACAGACTGTCCTTGAATGCTCATTCTTATATTTCAAAACCTATTCATGTACAGTAGAATCTTACTCTAACCTGTAGATCAGGTTGCTTTCCTGTTACAATTCCATGGTTGTGGAATTATACAGCCCTTGTGTTTTGTGTTATCTACTTGGCACAGAAACAATGTCTGTCTGAAGAAGAGCTATGAAGTGAAACACATTACCTGAATAGCCTGGCTGACAATGGCAAACAAAGGTCCCAATGCCATCTTTACACATCCCTTTGTTGTGACAAGGAGATGACTTACACTCATCAACTTCTGTTTCACACTTCAAGCCTAGAATGCAAAATAAAGGACTGAGAACACAGAGAAAAATTTGAAATTGTTCAGAAACACAGACCTGAGACAAAACTCTATTAGAAAGGTATGATGCACATTGGGTAACAGAATGATCAGTTCCAGATAGTGGCATTTAATACCTATCACAAATAACGGAGATCACTTCTTGATAACAACTGAATAGTAATGATGATTGATGACTTAATCCCACCCTGTCCCCTGACCTGGGACACATAACTGTACAATGGACCAAAACGTTATGTCAAACCATTGACATCTGGGACACATAATGGTCCAGCATAGAAGAATGAAAGAAAGTGAAGGGTGACGGACCAGAATGTTATGGCAACCCCTTAGCGCTGCTGGCTCTATGACTCCTATCAGTAACACTAATTGATCACTCCTGACAATATATGGATCATGGCCGAAAGAGGGGGGTGATACCAGAACTTCAAGATATAACGAGTTCTGGGCTTGCGCAACTGGTGGGAAGTACCAGAATATCCCATGGTCCGAGTTTTCGAAAGTCATTTATCTCGGACCCTATAAGTAGAGACCCTAGCGAGATCCTTCGAACTCTTCTGGATCGCAGTGGGCTGTGACCAGCATCTCCCTTGAGTTAGGATGCCACTCAGGCAGATACCCTGAGAAACACCAGGGCAAGTCAACACTCTTGAGTCTCAGTTATTGCCCGCTGAGGA
>VZSZ01001224.1:58420-82586 GCA_013398815.1 Ibidorhyncha struthersii | reverse complement strand
AGGTATCTTTGGTCCTGGCAGTTAGACTCCTCTGTGTGTGTGTGTGTGTGTGCAAGCCCTTGAGTGGTGTGTGTTTGTATGTTTGTGCTCATATGCATATGTATTGATTTGGGATACCTTATAGTAAGTTAGTGTGAATCTTGTAATTTTCAAATCTGTAATTAAGTCTCTGTTCAATTAGTTTGTTAAATCATCTTGTAAATCCTCAAATTCGTTAATGATTAAGTGCTGCTAAAATTCAACCTCTTGATCTGCCTCAAATCATTAACAAATTTTGAATTGCTGCTAAATCATAACTGTGTCAAGTATTTCCATCCACATCCAGGAACTGGGAAGCTAACAGTGAAGAGGAATACAGGCAGTCTGGCGCAATTAGCTGTTTAGAGTGCAAATTTCCAGCTTTTGCTAATCATAAATATTGCCAAGTGACAGGATTTTCAAATCCACTAACTCCACTAAAAGAAACCCCATTCAAAATCCTTTTCTGCCAAACATAACATAATTCAGCTAGAACATGAGGAACTATTTATTATTTTAATACTAACGTATGGTAAGTCTGTGATGGATATTCCAAACAGTTAGGCTATACTCTTGCACTGAAATATTTTGCTCCTTTATGCTTGCTCATATTAAAGGCATGGAGACATGTTAGCTCCTCCACCTGCTTCTCAGTTTTTTACCTGTATATCCAAGTGGGCATATGCAAATATATCCACTTCCCAATTGTTTGCATGTCCCATTGTTGTGGCATGGTTCCAGGAAACATTCATGAAAGACCTGCCAGAGGCGAGAATAATACAATTATAGTGAAGGTGGAACAAAATACTGTAATTTTAAACTGCACTCCCTATAGTCATTTTGGAAAGCTGGGAAGAAAAAGTCACTGGTGTTAACTTCTAGCTCTTCCTCTGTATCTCCTCAGCACACTAACCATTCTTTTTGCTAGAGAAAAATATCAGGAATCTGAATTATTACTTTTAAATGACCTTTTACTTAGCAAAATGTGATCATTGCAGTTGTTCCCTTAGAACTTTCATAGCTACAATTTGCAGGTGACATTTTATATTATGCTGTCTTTATATGAGAGTTCTTCACTTTGCATCCTTTTATACTGGCTAATCACTTCATGTTACTGGTCATGTGGTGAACTGGTGGGGAACTTCACTGTGTGGTGTTATTTTTTCTATCATAGCTAACCTAAATTCAGCAAAGCCCTTGAGTAAATGGTGAACTAAAACCACAGGAGATCAGTTTGTCACCTGTCCATATGTTATATAGTTGATCAGGTCAAATTTACCATCGGTCAATTTTGCTCCTGTTTACACAATATCCTAACTTTAGATTCAAATAAAGCAGTCTTGTCAGAGTTACAGACTTGGGGGGAGATGGAGAGGGTAAGGGGGCATCTCTGGCAAACATTGTCACTGGCATAGTTTCTATTACATGAGGACTTGCCTGTATTTCAAAGGGCGTACCCACAGCAGAAGGGAGCTCTGTTTGCCTCCTCTCAAGTGTATCTATGTTGCAATAAGTAAAACAAAGATTTTACAACTGGGACTTTGATGCCTGGTAGCATTTTCTGGAATTCAGCATATGGAAGACATCAGATGGCTGAGTGTGGTCGATGTATTTTTTATAGATTGACTGAACCTCCACCTCGGAGTTTACATTTCTTTTATAAGTGTTATAAATATTTCATGCATCAGGGAAAGGCTTCAAGTCCAGAATTTAAGATTGCCAATAGCCGATGCAGCTTCTTTTGTTCAGCGAAAGTGCTTCTATGATTACAAAACCAGTTTTGAGTGTTCCCCTCACGACCATTGCTCTCATCTCTTCACGAAATATAGTCAGCACAACAATTACATTTAAAAGTGGCCTTAGTCATTTACTGCTGCATAAGGCACTCTTTCTTTCATTTGAGAAAACATTGGAAAATATATCTTGTCCTTGCCTGACTGCTGACTTTGTACTGCTTGCTGATATTTTCTGGAGAGGCTGGAACCATCATTACACTTTCCTCAGCTGCTGAAAAAGTAGACCCAAAACCTAAAGAGGAAAGATATGGAAGTGCTGTTAATAATACTGTATGGCAAGGTCCCTCCCTATTCCATGAGGCTGTAATAACTGCATGTTAGTAACGCATTTAAAGATATGCTGAACAAAGTGAATTCATGGGAATAAAACCCAAACATTACAGTAATCACATATTATTTTATGTATATTTTACACACATATGTATTTGTAAGCACATATATTTCTAAAACTAATATATATGTGTGTATATTTTATGTGTATTTATACACACACATACACGCATACACATATTTGTATATGTAATTGTATATTACATATCTTTCTCTACAGTGTGTATATATATAGTATACATATACAATGTGCGTGTGTGTGTGTATGCACATACTCTTTATGTGTATACTCTGTTATTGAGCCTTGGTATATATCACAGAGTCACACATAACACAGAGGCAACACCAGTAGGCAAAAACAGCTGTGAACTTCAGTGGCTGAAATGGGAGGTCTACATTTGTTAGGAGAGTGAGAGAGATGTTTTCTGAGACTAGTGCTTGTCATCCTTTAGATGTTCCCATTATCCACTTTCTCCAGCAGAGATAATCTGACATACTTGAACAATCTGCGATGGATCTGGCACCAATGACGGTTGTTGTTCCATAAAAGGGACAAGACAAGCAGTAGGACTTTCCGGGGTCTGGTTGATAGTAGTCTCTGGGACAAGGGTAGCAAGGTGTCAAACCTGTACGAGAGAACTCGCCTGCAAGACATGGCACTGCAACAACAAAAGAATATTTTTTTGAGCAATCACTTGCACATCCACCCTACCTTCTCCCACCTCTTCCTGGTCATCTTCTCTCCTCCCCTCATAGTTCCTCCTCAGACTTAAAGGAATAGGGTGAGACCTGCCAGGAATTCACAACTCCAGGAAATGCTTATTTAAATTGTGCTGCAAGGTGACATGTGGTTCTTAAAGGACTAAAGAAATATCTGGGAATTATTTCTATTTATTCCTTATGATGCTCCAGGGACAGCTTTCAAATGCAACTTCTTTTCCCTTTTCTCTCTCACACATCTATTTTTTATATTTTTTTTCCTTCAAGAAGGAGTAAGGACAAAAGACAAGTTATTTAGTCTTTTTTGTGCGATTATCCCCTGCAGACTATTTCCCCTGGGAATCTTTCTGACAAAGCTTCCCAAAGACAGCTGAGGACAATTACTTGAAAAAAGTTAGGGAACCAACTGTGTTAAAATTCAGTATTTTTGTACAGAAGATGTGGAAGCTGTTCTGGAGGTAACAAACATCCTGTCATCCCCTTCACCTTCTGTAAGGAAGAAGGTTTTATTTTCAGGTATCATATATCTTGTTTTATTCATCTTTAGATAAGAATCCATGTTGGAAATCAGAAGGAGGGCATTTGAAATAATCAGGGTATCAGGAAATGAGCTATCATTTTGCTGGGAAATGCTGCTTGGTCCACATTCAATGAGAAGTATTGAATTGAAGAATTGAATGAATCGGATTACATTAGCTGATGTTTAAATAACATTCAGAAATTTTTAGAATTTAATTTAAAAAATTTCATAGCCCCTTTTGTTACAAACCTCCACAAGCTGAGACATCCACTGCGCCTCTTTTTACCGTTGATGTATTTTCTGGGCAAGAGATGCAATTCCTGGATCCAAATGCTGGCTGATATGTGCCGAGTGGACATGTTTCACAGGTTTCAAGACCATTAGGTGAATACGTTCCCTGCTTGCACTGAGCTATAGGGCAGAAGAATTCATAAAGATTAAGCAATGTCGAATAGGAAACATGGCTCCTAACTTCTGAAAATAATGCTGAAATAACAATACACGTCACAGGGACTTTTATTTCTAGAGTTTACTATGAAGGACTTCATCGGTACAAAGAGCAAAAAAAAAAAGGAATTGTGGTAAGTTACTGATAGTGCATTTGTGAATTATTAACCACTTCATTCTCTTCCTATCAGCTTCGAGATGATTTACTGCAACTCAGTTACTTATTTTTAATCAATAGAATTAATGACAAGGCAATAAACAGGAAAGAAAATTAGCAACTTATTTTTTTCACAAGTCTCAAAGAGACAGTGGTGCTGACATGCTCAATGCCAGAGCACTGTAGTGTAGGATGCAGACATTTCATCTTTGATCATGGTAGGATGGAGAGGGGCTGGCAAGCAAAAGAATGGCATTATTTTAAGTGTGTTAGTCCCTGCAAAATGGGCTCACAATCTCACAGACTGAATATAGATATGAAACAAAACTTCAAAGGCCCACTATTCTTAAAACATCTGCCCAGCTATCACAGCAGTGGTGAAGACCTGGATTTTTCTTTTTACACATGCATCAAGGGGCAGTTAGGACTGCTCCCCATTTCACAGGCTAACCTCATTCCAGTACTCCCACAGTGTGGACCAAAAGGATTCCACCACGCATTCAGACATGACTGTCTGAAGAAGACAAAGTTCTCACCTTTGCATTCAGAGATGCTCCTAGAGTGCAGATACTCAGTGTAGCTACCAGATGGACAATTTTTGCATTCCAGCTGCCCTTCCTCATCTTGGTAGGATCCAGTCCAGCAGCTTTCACAAGTATGATGCTCCAGGGAGTAATAGGTACCCAAAGGGCAGTTGACTGTAACATTGGAAACATAAGGGTACCCTCAGAATGCACAATCATACATACTTTTCTGGCCTTGAGAGTTCCCCTTTAGTCAAATCCTGTTTACATGAAATGTGACTCTGTTCCTCAGCAAATGGTGTATCTCTCTGGAACACTGCAAAGATCTCACTATGCATGGAAAATGGAATCCAATTCCCTATCTTAGCTACGCATCACCCACAAAACTAATAGGGTTAAAAGACCGCATACCAAGCACTGTTTTCCTGTGTATCACCAAGTGTGGATAT
The DNA here is from genome assembly GCA_013398815.1 of Ibidorhyncha struthersii. Taxonomy (NCBI): domain Eukaryota; kingdom Metazoa; phylum Chordata; class Aves; order Charadriiformes; family Charadriidae; genus Ibidorhyncha; species Ibidorhyncha struthersii. The sequence goes on along the minus strand of VZSZ01001224.1, from coordinate 77,625 downwards.
GCCTGATTTCCCTATGGGAGTGGAATCCTGGGTACAAAAGTGTCCTTTTTCCACAAGCCTTGGTTAGGAACATAAACATCCTCTGGAAGTCAAACTGCGCAAAGCATTTTTGCAGTTTATTGTTCTGGGAGACCACAAGCACTGGACTGTGTCAAACCATAACCCTCTGCAAACATCCTCTAAAACCTTGCTTTTCAAAAGGATTCTAAACCCATGTGAGGAGCAAGTCATCTGTCTTACCACACATTCTTCCCCTCAGCACAGAACCAGGCCTGCAGAAAAGAAAGGCCTTCTCGGTCTCCAGTGAGTTGCTGTCAGCTACAATGAGTTCGGATGCAAACTGAAAAGAATACATGGGTTCCTTATTGAGAGTCCTATTCAGCCTGTTTGTGATCGTCTCCAGAGTTTTAAGGAGCCGTCGCTGGTTTTCCAGTTCCAATGTATCATTCCTTTCATCGGGCAGTGGCACACTAGCTGGGATATAAACAGAAAACACAAAAAGCACATAGATTTTACGGTCAGCACTTCCACTGTACTCTGGAGTATATCAAGAGAGCAACACTCAAACTTGCCAGTGGAAAGTGGTCAGCAGGTCATGTGCACAATGCTCTTCATGAACATGAGGCTGTGATCTTTCCCCCAGGCAGAAAGTCTGTGATGAAATGGGGCTATGAATGTCCCCAGAAAACTGACAGTTTTCTGATCTGAAAACTATGATCTGCATCTCCAGCAGGCTTTGTCAACTGAAGGCTAAGTTTTACTGAATGTATTAGAAACATGTTTTTTGAAAAGAAAGAATAGAAGGATGATATTTTGACTTCTCTTACCTGTGATGTTAAAAATTAACTTGATTTTGTGGTCAGTCATTGGAACATTCAGCTTATGCCTTTTGACTCGAGCAGGTGCTGCCTTTACTGAGACAGGGTGATGCTTGGATAAATCTTCTTCTTGTGCTGCATCAACAAAATCATCATAGGAATAATCCAGCTGGTTTGCTGCCCCCCAGCCAGCAGGTCCTTCGAGGCATTAAGAAAGAACAAAAAGAGAAGCAACATGATGCGGAAATTAAGTGCCTGTACTTATTTCTAAAATACATCCCCAATAGAATGGGGTCTGTTTGAAGCTACAGATGATGTGTGCTGGCTTTGCCTCTGCACAAGTGCCTGTTGTACCAGCATTTTGACTAAAGAAAAATGAAAAACTAGTCTCACTCCTAACTGGTATCTTAGAGATCCTGAATCTTGTGCAGTTAGTCAAAGCTTTAAAGAAATAATAATATAAAACTTACAGGTTGCAATTCTTTCTCTTCCCCTGTCTTGCATGGACCCTCCCGTGCCAGCAACATCTTAAACAACTCTATATTGCTCTCTCTTCCTCTTCCTGCTCAACTACAGACAGTATGGCCTATGCTACATGTCTCCATTGCATCTTCTTCTCACAACTCATAAATAGTTCTACCATCATCTGCCCTCTGAGAAAAGGCCGGTAGAGTTATTTTAAGTGTTTATTCCCCCAAGACATGTGTTTCTTGTTATATATAGTGAGTCATATTTACCCCCTGTATAACGTCGTTCACCTATAAACACACTTTCAACCAGAAACAATTGTTTCTATACCTAACCTACCTTTTCATAATGACTAAATCTAGAGGTGAATGGTCTATTTCATTGATATAGCTCTTTTTTAAAAAAAAATGAAGATAGAAAAAAATTGTTCCAATTACTGTTAGCAGTAACCTAGATTATGCTTAATATACAGTGGAAACTAGGACAAATTAATTCCACAACTTTGCTGTTAATACCATGTGACTATTCCACAACTAATTTTCTAAATTGCTGTCTCTTATGACCTCTCCTCTCCTGCGTACCCAGTGTAAAATCATGAGAAACTCCAGAAAAACAGCAACAAGGTTATTCTGATAAGAGGTCAACATGAAACAGAAGAGAATAGGACCCTACATCCCATGTGTTTCCTCCAAGTGCTTTTACAAGGTAGCTCCAACTGTCATCAGTATTCATCCTTACACTGATGACAACTGCAAACTGAACACCCATGCCCCCGCAACCCACCCCCATGTCTGATTACAAACAAATGTGCATTCAAAATCAGTGAAGCATGTCTCCAATGTGAGAATAATCAGGAAGCTCTACCAAGTAACTCCACTAAAAACCTGTAGAAGAGCCACAGTCTTATGACAGAGTATGTATTCTGATACTCATTTGACAGAATGTCTCCTGCTAAGACAGGTAATGTAAGTTATCTCTTTTTAGCCTTTCCGTTCTGAGCACCGCTATGGGCCAGGGACAACAGCAGTACAACACAGACACCAACCTGTTTGAAAATGGACTGAAAATGACAACTTACTTGGCATAAAGCAAAGTGGGAACAATCACTAGGACTGTCACAGCTTTCACTCTGATACAGCTACAGTCATCCTGCAAAATCTGCCCTTGCAGACACGAAGTAATGTCATAGCTAATGGGAAAACTTAAGCTTGTATAGCTTTGCACTGTGAGGGTTCTGCGCTGATCTGAACCAACATCAAGGATGCTCCTGATTTTCTTAACAATCTCCAGAACTACCTATTGTATTTTTTGAGTATTTTGGTTTGAAATGGTATGTTTTTTAAAAGTTGCTTTCTTCCAGGCTAACCAAGCAGATCTGTAGGACCCTGTGTGTGTGTGCTTTTTTAACCCTGCCCATCATAAGGCACCTCAGTAAACTTGTTCTCTAGGAAGCAGTATCAAAACCAGACAGCAAATAGTTCCATAATATTGTTATAAAACCTATTATGTAATTGCTTAGTATCTTCAGAGCTCTACAGTTATTTTTAAAAAATATCTCACATAACACACTGCGTACTTCAGAACAAAAGGTATTATGCCGTGTTAAACCTGGATGGCTAAGAATCTATGCAATCAATAATTACCAATGGCAAATCCATTTTCGTAATCATAATTGTATTCCAAGCAATGTTTCTGTGTCTGATCTTCCAATCTGCAGTCAATATCATCAACATCATTACAGAATGATGGGACCTTCCAACATAAAGAAGAACAGCATTAAAAAATAAAACCACATAGCTCCCTCCCCCGACTTATAAAAACTTCTAGTTACACTGTAAAGCATTGGTCCTGCCAGTGACACTAGATTTCCTCTTTCATGTCTCTTATAACCCTGGCACGGTCTGCTGAAAGAAGTACGTTTTATTGAGACAGCAGGGAAATAAGACAGCAGCTTGTAGGCATACAAGCTTTTTGTTATAGAAGATCTTTTTTATATGAGAAGATGTCCATTCAGTTAACCACTTTGGCATGTGAAATCCCAAAATACAGAAATAAGTTCAGGCTTGTCTGTCCCTACTGAAGATGACAGGAGAGCTCACGCCTTCGAAAACATCTGTGGTTTTTCCAGCTATGTAACTTGTAATTTTGTCAGGTTCACAACAATGCTGTCACTTTGTTTCTAGCTTTGAAACCTTATTTCTTCATATCCACCTGTGCCTCCCATGGAAAGGGACTCATGCATTCCACCAAAAGACCTCAGAGGACAGGGGAAATAATCTGAGAAGGACAGAAACCACAGAACTGAAAACTCAACATAAACCTTTCTGGTATTGTTGATTTCTTCTCTCCACAAAAGCAGTACAGATTAGGTAAGAATAGATGAATGCATGATTTTTGATAAAATCTGTGTTTCTTTGTTTTTCCAGAAAGCTTTCAAGGAAATTGGGTTCTAGGTTGTGTTTTGGAATTGCTTTGCTTTTTCTATATCAATTTTCATTGGAATGATGGCTCCTGCTGATTCCTCCCCTCTTTTCAGATATCTGCTAGAATTTCAAATTCTTGGGAATAGGAATAGGCATATTCAAAACAGCTTTTTTGACTGTTTTCCCAGACTGTTGCATTTTGATGTAATTGCTTGGGCAGGTCACTAAGCATTTTTTCCTTACTATTTTTTTGCTTGTCAATAGTAACAGTCTAAGCACTGGAACGTGGTAGTAGCTGGTTCTTAGGGGAAACGAACACAAATAAAACCAACCAAGATTTCTCTACTGGAAGAGAACAAATGTGAAGCAAGGCAAGAAAGCAACAGATATTTAGGCCCAAGTGTCAGAGATTGCCTGAAGTTTTATGTAAGTTTTCAGCCATGTCACAAGGGCTACTGACATATATTCCAAAGTTGCAGGAGTTTGTCCATTAGCTGCATATGCTAATAGTGCTTTTTAGTCAGCAGAGAAGCTTTTAGCATATGGGCTTTGTCCTGCAAAAAATCTGTAATTACCCGGTGTTTTCTTCTGGAGCAATGCTATCACACTAGAAACGGACATCCACTCTTGAGACCACAACTCAAAGTCCTGCTGCTTCTGCTTTGCAGCTGAGGACAGACTCATGGATTAAGAAAGAAGATTGTGATACTGAAGTGGAAAGCAAGAGACACAGTAGAGAAGGAACATGCTGCCCCTTCAAATTCAGTGCCATGTAATTCTTAATGATAAGAATGAAAACTCAGATACTCAAGAAACTCAGGAAATCTGTGCAAATTATTTAAATCACTACTACTGCATTTAAGTGCTTGGACTTAGGCACCAAATGTGGAATTTATCCATTTGTATACATGTATATTCATTTATATTATATGGATATATGTTATACATATTCTATATAAAATACATATATTTTATAATCACATCCAACTTTCAAAAACAACACTGAGGTTAGGAGATAACTGACTGGGGTTTTCAAAATTTCACAGGTTCTATCTGGAAGCCTACTGAAAATCTGCGAGTGCCAGGTTCCTAAGCTACTTGGACACTTCTATGAATACTGTCCTTTATAATGCCACATCGAAGGCTGAACTGAATTACATTAAAATGCCAGTGAATAACGTTTATTTTTAAAGGACACTTGTCATCTTCTGAAAAAGCACAGATTTCATTTAGTGGTTTCTGTTGTATTTTCCTTGTATGAAATTAGTTATCTGCGAAAAGAAAGAACACGGTGCATTTTTTTAAAAAGTATGTAAAAGGAAGGAGTATTTACTAACCTACCATTTTACCAAGGGCACTCTGGAATGCATCAGTAAAGCTATTGAGAAGACTGTTGTCATCACATCGTGTTGCTTTGTAGAGCATCTCAAAGGATTTGAACCCATGGTTTGCAAAACGATTTACTGAAAAATGTTGGAGAAATAAGATTTTTAGTGGTCAATGCAAGAATTTCCGAGCTAAAAGCAAGATCATTCAGGCTAAAGCTGGAATGCACTAGGCTAAGAAGCATTGTCTTTAAATCAGCAACCTAAATTCACAATGTTGCACATATGAAAATGGATCACAAATACCTCAGCCAACGCAGTTGAATATGACCATTTGACAGCTATCAAATTTATTGGGGAAGCTAACAGACATTAAAAAAAGGTCTGCCATTTATCTATTTCAGCATTTTCTTAACAGAAGAAACCTGGGAGCTGTCAACTCAACTCCATACTTACTTTCTACTGAGAAAGAAGCAATAAATATTAGAAGTCCTATTACTAATGCTGCTAGGCTAAATATGAAAAACTCTCATCCAGAATTTAAGCACATTGAAATTTCTAAATGTCCAAGTTACGAACTTTGAATTGACAGATAGCTCTGAAACATAACTCTCATTTGCTCATAGCTGAAACATTGCTATTGTTTGCTGAAAGCAAGGAATCCACTCTGATGGCACTGGATGCAACATGGTGCCAAGACTGGCTTCATATGTAGCTCTAATATATTAATTATTAAAATGTCACCAAAGCTGAGAAATTCCACAGCTGAAGTTTTGCACGTGTACATCTCAAAGAAAATACATACAGGCTTCCGATTTGGTGATAATTAGATATAAAAGTGCAGCATGCACCGTGCATTCGGACAAGTAAGTTGCAAACGCAGTTGAAATTCCTATTGAAAAGACACTGCTAGTGTTTGTAAACAAACTGTTTCATGTACCAATTCAAAATAATGACAGACCTTGCCTACTTTGCCATCTTCGTTATTTTGTGATTCCCAGGATTCAACTTCACTACTATTTTTGTGTTTTAGACAGCTGAAATAATACATTTAGGGACTTTCAGGCAGCCTTTCACAATGTAACAATTTGGAGGCAGAGGACAGACAAGATATTACGATTAAATAGAAGTCATAATTTCTAAAATATTTTAATTTACTTCCTCATTAAACATAGTGTTTGATGAGTTGCGGATTCATTTTAACAACAATAAGACTTACAAGAGCAGCCAGGATACTCTGGAGAATAAGGTGGCTTCCAGACACCATCCTTATATGCACAATAGTAGTTTTCACTTGATCCTTCTGAAAAGCTATAACCCTCTGCACAGTGCAATGTGCAATTAACTCCCGCTTCATCTGATGTGCATGTAAAATCACCATTCACAGGCTCAAAGGAGATTTCACAGGGGGAACCTATAAAAAATACAAAGATTTATACACTGATGAATGTGGTGAAGTAAGCAAGCACACAAGAAAACAGCACTGATTTCCAAACATACCTAGTATCAACCTGATCTTGCCTCTGTTGAAGTCCGTGGAAGTATTATTTGTTACTTCCATAAAGGCAGGATCAGGATACTGCTAAATTATTCTCAAACTGTGCCACTGGAATTTGAAATCCAGAAATGTGTAGACTTAAAAAAAATTGTGATACATATAAGAAATTAAAAAAAACTTAGAAACGCAAGACCTAAATCCTTCTGTACTTCTTCAAAGGTGAATGCTCAAGCATGTACTTACTCAAATAATACAAAACATTAACCTGTCTTTACATGAACTTTCATACAATAAATTATAGTAAACTATATTACATCTTGAATTCTGAAACTAAACATTATCCATTTCTACACTATTGCAACAACACATGGACTTGTCAGAATCATCTTAGGAGGAACTGACTGTAAAACCCCAGTTATGATTTATTTCACAGGCCAATTGTGAAGGAGATTGTGAAAATCTGAAAACATGATGTCACAAACACCAAACCACAAAAAGTCTGAGGTGGTGTAGAACTTGAAATAATGCGAATTTTTTATTCAGATGTCCAACTGAGAAAGAGGCACCAGAGAGCAGAGATGAAGTAGAATTTTCATCCTTAATACTTTATCATTAATACTAACATTTTATCTGCCAAATTATTGTTTGACCTTTAAAGAAGAAACTGAACTGGGGAAAAGGTGTCTATGCAATAAACACAAATGCACCCATATATCTACAGGTACAGACAACTTCTAAAATCTAAAGAGTGTTCTAGTACCTGCTACAATATTTGTAAGTGATTACAGAAATGCTTCCCTAAAGTTTTCCTTTTTAACTACAGCTTTGAAGTAAAGCTTCAGTAAGACCTATTCATTCATTTCATGTGGTATCTGTTCTGTCACTGAGAAAAAAATGGATCCATTACTGTAAGTTTTACTGCTTAATGAATCATAATTTCAGTGCTCTTACACCTAATGTGAATTCATAGGACCAAAATTCACTGCTGTGCTGCTTCAGTCTTAGAAAATTTAGTCGTTGGTACTAACAAATATCCTGACTGCCTTCAAGTTACCCCAATATAAAATGGAAATAACTAAAAGAAAAGTGGAGACTAAATGAAAAAATGGAGTAGCATTGCATCCTTTATGACATTCAGTTAAAACAAGGCCATATACTCTTGACCAGAAGATTAAGACGACAAACCTTTGATGACAATGTGGATCTCACATGTCCTGTTATTGCCAGAGGGATCCACAGCTGTGTATTGAACTGTTGTCTCTCCTTTGGGAAAGAGATCTCCAGGGGCATGACTCCTAGTGACAGTCAGCAGAGCACCTAGAAGAGTTGAAAGATGACCTAAAACATCAGTAAGTGATAAGAGGGTTGCTCACACCCAATCTTGACAAATGAAGAAGGAAATAGCAGCATGTCATCCAAATTATGTGTTCTTAAAAATAAATTTAAAAAAATTCAAAAAAATCCTAAACTCCAAGGGATCAAGGTTGAACAGGTTGGAGTTTCCATAGCCTTCCATTGTTGTGTGCATGTTTTGGGGTGCATTGTCTCACCTGAATTGTCTGAAAATTGTGGTTCTTCCCATGTCGCTGGGTACTCATTCTCTACTGCTTGCACGGGTGGTGGAGATCTGCATCTGTCAATTACAGGAGGTTCTGTATCTGCAGAATTTGAAAGGATGGCACAACATTAGCTTACTGAACTGCTGCCATACTCAAATGAAATCTATAATCAGAAGAAGTCAAGTAACCAGAAGTTTTAGGTTCATGTCAGAAGATACAACAAAAATGCATGCTTGTAAGCTGCTGCAAGTGGCAGGTGCTGAGGGAATGGACAACACTAATTCTTCTGCTGAACTCATAGTTTCTGCATTCTGTTTGCTTTTTACAGAGCAAACCTTGTTTAAGAGGACTCCTGAATAATACAACTGTCTGACAGAAATACTCGCACAATGATTTGCATCAGCAATGTTATGAGAACCTTGGAAATTCTTTGGAATCCTTCAGGAATTAAAAAAAAGATATATATAATGAAGGCAGTAAGTGACAACACAACAAAACATTTCATCTATCAGTATGAGGAGAAATCTTAACATTCAGAACAAACAACAGAATGAAACACAACCCAGACTGAAGACCTGAGACCAATGACTGCACACTATGCAAACTGTGATCCAAGATCAGCAGAGCATTTATGGAGTTGATATTACACCTGGGCTTATACTTGCACATATGCGGGCCACAGTGACTCATAGTCTCTTTCTGCACAAAATTAGGAGATTTCAACCATGACAGACTCTTCTCCAGTGATTTTTACCAGCACTTACCAATAACCTTGACACTGAACGTACAGCTTGCCTCATTGCCTGACTTATCAGCCGCTGTGTAAGTAATGGCAACTTCGCCAATTGGCAGGAGAAAAGGTGGTATGAAAGCCGGGGTAACGTGAACTGAGACCTTTTACAGGAAAACACTTGTTATTTAAAAAAACAAAGCCGATTAGTAATCACAGCAGTCATGTTTCAAGGAATGGCCACAGAATAGTATTCTTCAATGTCAAACCTACTCATTCTTAATGCAAATGGCCTCTTAAAGTAATGAGGGTGGACTTTGCAACAGAGTGCTCTGCTCCCTTTCTCAAGACTGCCTCCTCTATAGCAACAGGGATTTACTCAGTCAGGATTTGGACCCTGACCTGCTGCAGTTTACAGCACTGTGCATTAAGAAAACTCGACTGACCCTTGTCTGCCTCATGGCATTGAACATACACTACGCCAGCTCAGAACCTGCTTTGCCTGCAGTTCAGCTATCCAGCTGCAATGGCAGCAGACCTGGGAGATGAGTGTGGAAGGCAGTTGTGGGCTATAAGTACTTACATATCCAGTTTTAATCTACATATCTTTATGAGTCAATGGTCCACAGATGCTTCAAAACATTCTGGCACAGCAAAGGAATTTTACATTTGGAGTAAATGACACTTACATGCTGTCTACGGCTCTTTCATATGGGTTAGAACTGCCTTGAGGAACTTCCTAAAAGAACTGTTAAGGCACTTGGTTTCTACAGTTCAATGAATGACCCTGTGTCAGCAGAGCTACAGTACCTGACCATGGCTATGCTACAGCAAAAATTATGAGAACTTAAAACCTCTTTTATTGGGATAGCTCAAAGTCTCCAAGTGCAAAAAAAATCCTGTGTTTGCAGCAAATTAAAAGCACACACAGAGTCACTGCTCCTCTGCTGACTCATGATAAAGCATTCAGCTGCTGTAACTTGATCATGTCTGAGCCTATAGGGACTGTTACTCTTTACAAAACAGCTCCGGAGCAAGTTTTCCTTGTAACTCCATTTCCAGACCTCTGATACCCATAGTGGCCAAAGGCCCATGTCTGAACCTTGCATTGGATAGGAAAATGAGATTTTTCTTTCTCACTTGGGAAGCTGAAATGAGTTTTTACTTATCACAGTGTGTTCTTGTTAGCCTTTTAGATTAATGAACTGGTTTACTTCCTTCTGAGAAGAGTTTATTAAACTTCTTCACATTCTAAGAGCTCATTTTTAAAGCAGCTGTCTCCATTTTATAAACAAGGGCACATTCTTTCTTTTGACAGCATAAATTAACCATATGAGATTTTATGCACTTAAAAACCATGCAGAGTGTCCTGTGACTGCATAACCCTAAACAAGACAGAAAATGCTGAGTTCTCAAGACACAAACTTTTCAGGTTTTTCTTCTACTCCTGCTTATCAGAAGAAAGAAACTCTAGTGGTTCAAAAAATTAATTTGAAATAGCTAGCTACAGAAAGACTGCCTCCAGTCAAATGTATAGATTTTAACTTGCCTCATCTCCAGAGTTATCCTCAGCTGTTGGTACTTGCCAGCTGATATTAGCAGAGTTATGATGTTCCAGAGTCTCAGTCTCAATATTTTCAGGACAGTGGATCCGAGGAGCTTCAATATCTGATCCAGGAAGAGACAAAGTAGTTTTATATGTGGGATTATAGAAATAAAAACTCTATAATTGTTAGGCTGCAACTTGTTATAAGCACTGATTTTTGTGCTGCCTGGAACATAAATGCACATAATTTTGCAGACTTCCTGTCTCTGCCCCTTTTTAAGTCTTGCCTACACACTCATACTTAAAACAGTAAATTCTCCTGGGGAAGGGATTATTCTTTGCTGCATTTTTGTACATCACTTAGCATAATGCAACTCTGGTTTCTACATGCAACCATAAAACAAGGAATAAATACGACAGAATGAATTTGTTTCTTTTATTATTCATCCATTCATTAAACACATATACTCATTAAGAAGGAATGGCTTCTCCTTTCACTGCCCACACATGTGACACATACAGATGTAAAAACTTGTTTCTGATAATCAGTGACTTAAAAAAGAAAAGTATTTGTGACACAGTGTATGTACTATGAACAAGACAGTAGTGACTCTCAGATTCCCTGGAGCATGGTGTAGAACTGGCTTGAAAGAAACAATGGCAAGATTTCTGGCACCAGCTGCTGGAAATGTTTCTTAATAAACTCCTGCTACAAGGTATTATGTAGGACAATTACAGTCTTCTTGTGACATATGTGACGATGCTGGATCATTTCAGAGGCCTGGTGGTACAATATGGGTAATAACACCACCACCATTTAAGCTTTAAGTTTCTCTGGCAAACCTAAAGTACTTCTTTATTTCCCTGGCACAGGGCCTCCCAAAACATTTGTGGTCAGGTTATTTTATTGCTGTAGGGTTGTTTGATAAATGGCCTCCAGATTCACGAGACAAGGACAACAGCATTCAGCTCTGAACTCATCTATGCCCAGGAGGCTTTATAACAACTCAGAACTGATATCTCTTACAGTTTTATTGCTAAATAGTTGCAGTAAAGACATAACTCAGGCAATTAAACCTCTGTAATTAAGAGTGCAAAGCAATAAATACAAATGATTTTGCCTTCCTCTGAACTCATTCTGATGAAAATTTTATTAGAAATGCACTCTTTTAAATAACTACTAGTTATGGTTCACACTCCCCGGACCACAGCCTTCAGGCTGGGGCAAATCCCATTTAAAAGTGAAACTCTGTAAAAAGACTAATAAGTAAGTCATAAAGAAAATGGCTATTTTGAACTGGCCAAATATGTTGGCAGCAAAATAGAGAGAGAGAATAACAAGAATGAAAGCAATTGAAATGCAACTGTTCATTTTTACCAGAGAAGAATAACTTTCAGAGTTTCTTGGTGCCTCTTATTTTAAGATTTTATGCACTGGTAATATCTAAGAGCTTGAATCCAAGCCACACTGATTTATCTCGATCCAATCACTTCAGCTTGCAGCCTTGTGCTGGATCACATCAAGTATTAAAAGCTGTGGTTTGGCACAGGTTTACACAGAGGATTCAGAAAAACAATATGGTACATCACAGAGTGGAAAATAATATGTTTAAAGAGAGGGATAAAATCTTCCTGGCCATTACAGAGAAAAAAGTTCCCACCTCAGTTTCTGTAGTGACCTGGCATCATGACTGCCAGACTGCCATAACTGTTTTCTGTACTGTTCTTGCACCCAGTGTCTGTCGAGGGCCCCAGTTTGGGGTGGAAGCATTAGTTCTAGGAGCACAATAGTTCATGAAGAGGTGAATAGCATATTCCCAGACAAACTGCACTTTTGCTTGTATCCTCCTATAATGCAAAGCTAAACTCCTTCCGACCCAGTAGGTGTGTGTGTAAGAGAATAAATAACCTAACATTTCTGGAAGAGGTGGGTAAACGTGGCAGGATGTGCACATAACCATCTTCTGCCCATCTTTACACTCTGTGCACTTGTGTCAGCCGATTTTGGCCTTAACTCTTGTGCACTGTTGCTCAGGGCATGTCAACAGCCATAGTCAGTTCAAAGACAACTGAAACGAACCGTCCCTCTATAGTCTGTATATCAGCCAAGTTTACGCAGCGTTTACAGATTTGGTCTGACTACAGGGCTTACATAAACCTGTGCTAAACCAGTAATAGTATTATTATCATTGTTGTTTTATAAGGAGTGCGGGTTCCACTTTGACTACCTTTAAGCTAACAGCTTTCACTTCTACTTTAAAATTTTAAATTTACCTGCACATCAAGCCTTTTAGCAGGCAGCTTCCCAAAAACAGACATATGAGATGGATCCCAGGAAAGACAGTTGATGATGAGCACTATAAGATGGCACTCAAGCAACCTCTGAATTCCACATTTTTATTACAAAATACAAGTAAATCTGACAGCCAAGCTACAATACTACAGGCAACACTTCTTACAGACTGTTTAAATCATGGTTTCCCCAGTTCAAACCTGTCCTCACTTAATTATTTGTGGTGTGCCTCCCTTCAATCCTGCACAGGTGTAAACAGAAATTATTTTGTGCTGGTCTCTACCTTTACACAGAGCCTCCTGGATGTTTGCACTCCATCTCCCAAATGAAATGCACCTTAGTTCTTCTCTAGCTCCAGACAAGATGAATCCTTGGGGACAGCTCAGCTGGCACACAGTCCCAGAAACAGCAGGCTCCAGCCCACATCTGGGAGGGAGAACTGTTATACCTGCCGGTTTCTGGAGGATTGGGCAACGCATTTCTACAAAAGACCAGTACAACATGTCTTTTAACTGACATACACAAAGTATACATTCAAACGAATCTGCTAATAAAGTCATATGGCAACTCTGCATGCGCTGTGAGTGCATCAAAACAGTAAGACTTGCTGAAGCTTTGTACTCCAGGGCTGACTGAAGTAAACAGCTCCCAGTATATCAGGCCATCTATTTTCTTGCTCGTGCTTTTCACAGGGACAGCAACACAGTATTTTTCATGCGGCTCCACTACAGCTTACTCTCTCTCTGTTTTAGGGGGGGGTGTCCTTTTTTTTTTTCCTCTCCTTTTCAACTTCACCTTTCATGGTTGCTTTTAGCTGCATTCCCTTGCCTTCTATGGAAAACAGACCTTCATAGCAGTAGAGAAGTAACAGTCTTGTATCTGTTGCCTTCTACAGCTTTTAAACTGTCTTGAAATAAGAATGAGAGAAGAAAAAGGACACCCTGCCATGAGCTTACTGTAGATTAGGGACATAGCATGTGATTTTGCCTACCACACTCCAAACTGAACGAAACTGGACTTGGTCTTGACTGTGTTCAAACCCAGATGCAAAGACCATGGGTGACAATAAGTGGCAGCTGACCACCTCTGTAAAGTCAGGAAGGGCTGATGGCTGCTTAAACACTTAAAATTGAAGTTTTGAACTATTTTATTACTAGAATTCACTGCACATTCTGAAGACCATTTGCATCAAAGCATAATTCCCAAACCCACAATGTCTGTCAACAGGTTCAGTTGTCACAAAAGCTTTGTTTCACTTTTGAGCTGTTGTTTTTACCATGTGAGGCAAGGAATGTTATTTTTAATTCAAATGTGGAGGCATTAACAAACAGGGCAAAAAGGGGTATCCCAGAAATGCGGTTCATAGACTTTCAGTAGTGTTTCTCACAACAGATAATAGAAAAACACACAAGAAAAATGTTTCATTATTTACAGCAAATGAGAAGACTTGTAACTCTTTAGCTAGTCAGTGAAGAAAGCAGACAGGTCTTTACACAAAGGGCACACAAAGAACAACCCAAACCAGCTACAGAAGGGCAAGCTCTGTTCATCTCTTAGCAATGGTTTAATGACACAGAAGCAATTCATATTCAGAACGCTTCACATCCCTTTCCTCTCCTGTCCCCAAAAATGCAGTGAGTAACTGAAAACTGGTTCTTCTGCATGAAACAAAATTTAAAGAGTCTAAGTGTTCTAAGTATTTCGTGCTCTTTAAATTCTCAATAACAAAATCATGTTTAAAGTCCCAGCAATTATAAACTGCACTTCATTTCAACAGGATGCAAAGATCACAAATGTTAACACATTTGTTCATTTCAGGCAGACCTTGCTGGATAACGCAATGTAAACCAACTCCATCAGAAAAAAAACCCCAAACCCTAACTTTTTGTTGCTCACCACAGGAAGGTAACTGACAAATAGCAAAAGGATCAGAAATTGGAAAAAACAATGTTTGAAAAGACAAGCGAAACGCATTAAAATGCATGCTTCTCAGGGAAGTAGAAGAAAGGCTATGAAAGGTGTAAGCATGAAAACCAGCGAAAACTGCCCCTTTCAGGGAAGTAGCAGCACTCCTCCTGGTTGAGATGCTTCCAACTATACTAACAAAATCCTAGTAGAGCACAATCCTGAAACATCTGACGAACATTCAGGATAACCTTTGGTATATGTAGCCCAAGCATATCTTTTCTAAGTGAGATGGATTTTTACCAGAGAAAAACCCTGTAACAGTGTCCTTAGCTTTTTTATCTGTGCTCAACTCCAGAATTTGATCAAGCTGACCCATGAAATCTGGACTTCACGAGTAGCAGAGCAATATCCATGACATTAGTCATACAGATAAGGAAGTAATAGAGAGACAGGAAAAAATACTTCTAAGGAGATGGAAGAATCTGCTTTTGTCTGCAACTGCCTATGATGAATCACAGCACTGTTATTATAATTCTTAACAGCAAGAGGAACTTCAATATTGTAAAAAAAGAAAAGATTACCAAGCAAATCATGCCTCTTTCCTTCAACCCTTTTGCAAACACAGCGTTTCAGGGAATGAATTGGCCACCTGCGATTAGAAGTGTGGAGGAGTAATTCTTTCAACACTAGGTGGCATCAACACCCAGGATGCCATCTGTATTTCCACCTTTCCTCACTAAACCTTGAACAAAGCAAGGAGAACAGTATCTTGCAAAATTCATTAATTTTAACGTGCTGGATATTAATCTTTCTCCGGTGGGGAAGGAAACACAAGAACATGATTGTGAAAATACTTTTTTCAAACTGGACAAATGACAAAGCTTCCTTTTTCAGCAGATACTTTGTTTGTAAGCGATCTGTAATATATGTAACCTACTCAAAAGTAACTCATTGCTAACAGCATCTTTGGTGAAAAATACAAAAATTTAAAACATATGCAATAGCCAAACTTGCATTAAGTTCCAGTTTATTGGAAAAAGATGCATATAACAACAGACCTCACAGAAGTGATGGTAAACAATCCAGGCCATGCTATGATCCAGTGTCATTTATGGTTACAGATGGCTGTAGAACAGTCTCAGTGACATAACTTTTAAATAAGGTAAACTTTGCACGGATGTGCACTCAAACGGATAAACATTCAGAAAAAGAGCTAGGAGAGTACCCCAAGGTCCAAGAAATCTGTTTCAAGGTAAGAAACTGAACCCAATTCCACTTCCTTTTTCTAACAAAAGGGTAGGAAATTAATAAATCAATTAATAAGTGCATAAATACAGCAGGATTTCTGGTATCTTTTATGTAGCAGATGATAAATAATAGTTAGGAGCTGTTCAGATTAAAAATAAACAGAGAATACCTCCATGATAATGATAGACATTCAAAGATGAGTACAAAGGGCAGTTTTTGAGGACGACATGCTATTAGTCTCCTGATTTTCATCCTTCCCTGAATAAAACTCCACACATCTATACTGAACGGGAATCTCAGCAAGCTTGTTCTAGACACCAGCCACAACAAGAAGCAACACTAACACTCTTCCCTATGCGACAATCAAAGGTAACTTTTACACTAGATTTTCAGACTCAGCAAAATTAAGCTATTGCCATGGGTAATCCAGCAATGGAGGCAATATTACATGGCGTGAAGAAATCTTCTGATACAGAGTAGAGCTGGATTTTAATAATCAAAATGCTAAGCTAGGAAGGATGAATTTAACTGAAGAATACAGTTAATCTTCCAATTATAATCTTCCAACAGGATTTCAGGGTCCCTTCCTTTTGAAGTTAATTGAAGTTTTTCCACTGACTTCAACAGAAGAAAGATTAGGATCTCTTAACGAACTCTCTTCATAAATTAATAGTTGTGGATTATTTTCATCATTTTAGAGAACATATCTCCAGTTATAAATTTATTCTTGTCTCACACAAAGTCCACATTTTTAAGCCTGCAGTAAAACAGTAAAAAACCCCCACAGGTTCAAGCCAAGTCCACCCTGACTTTAGTCAGCACTGGATCAGCTTCTGAATTGCTGTACTTTACACTTACACTTTTTTCCTGCAGTCTACCCTTCAAAATGTTTCAACTGTATTTCTTCTCCTTTCTAAGTTAATTTAATACCTGTCACTATTCCTAAATGGTATTTCTGAAATCTATAATCTTCTAGTTCTGGAACAGCAATATATGCTTACTTATCCCTGTGCAGCTGGCGTGACCTCTGAATCCTGCCTTAGAGGTGCTTGGTCCCTAACTTGCCTGAACTCTCCTCTCCGGCTGGGAGTTCAGCAAAAGTGACAACTGTCACATCTCTGCTTGGCACTCACAGAGCCTGGCTAACATACCTTAGTCCTTGTCTGCAGTTTATCTTTAGCTTTAAGATGGTAACTCAAACTCCTGGTTATTCACATTTGACCCATAGTATAGACCTACAACTTGCATGTTTCCTACAACACATTGTGTGACGGTGTCTGAACACTTACCAGATGCAACTACCTTTTAGTTATCAGCTCTCTGTGCTGGATTTCAATGATAATCTGTCCACTTTCTCCATTTACAAATTCCTTTGCCCCTCCCCAACTTCTAAGACTTGTATAAAACATCCATAGACAAATCATCGTTCCTTTCTTAGCTTCACCACATATTAAAATAGGGAGAGTTTCTCACTTGTGTCAACATGTCAGAAAAGGCTGCACTTCAACATGAACAGAATGTGATACCTACCCACACACTTCGGCTCCTTTGAATCCCACTGTGAGGTTCCTTGGCAGGTGAGTTTCGTGTTTCCTTCTATTTCATAGCCCTCATTGCAGGTCACAAAACATACTGTCTTATAGGAGATATCAGCCATTGAACAATTAATGTGTCCGTTTTCAGGGGCCCGAAGTTTGGGACATGTTCGAACTGCAAAGATAAAAGAACACCAGTTCACTCTGCAGCAATGAGAATCAGTGGAGTTACACTAATTTGCCAAGGTTTTCAGGGGTGGGACAGGTACTGGCTTATACACTAGTTACAGTAGTTTGTACAAATTTAGGGAACAGAGCTGGAACTGGGCAATTTTTTTTCAAAGGCTTGATGCCTTCCTCTTCCTGAAACAGTCTTACGTAGCATGTATGAGGTTGGGCACACACTTTCAAGCTCACCTAAGTTCTAACTCCAGGTTAGCAAACTAAATGTACTCAGAAATGTTCCTAGCCATTCAAGGCATCTGGCACATAGTGTGTGGTCTGTGCTAGTACTGTCTATCAGCCTTCAAAAACAGGACAGTTGCAGGCAAATGGCATCCTGTGGAAAAGCATGTGTCTTTGGAAGTTTCTAATCCCCCAGCCATGCCTGAGAGTTGTTTGGGGGATTTCCTACTGGCAGTCTGGTATGCTCTGACTGCACACCAGTGAAGAGGCTAAGAGTTTATTAATAGGGCAGGTGACAGCGTCCCAGTGCTCAGAAACATTCTCAGGCACTCTGGAGGGTATTGATGTACACACAGATGTGTGTGAGCCTCCACAAATCAGAAGAGCAGACATTCATCATGGTGGGTAAGAGAGATGAAGAAGGAACACATAACCTCAAGCTTTTCTAGGACCACTTTCTTTTGCACTGCTTCCATCTCTCCTTCTCTTCAGCCAGTATCTTACGCTTCTGCATTCATCGGCAGGGGAGTTGGACTAGATGATCTCCAAAGGTCCCTTCCAACCTCTACCATTCTGTGATTTTGTGATTCTGTGCTCCCCTCTGAACATGACTCTGAGCTACACACACACTGCTTGGCCTTTGGGTCTCTCGAACAGCTAAGATGGTACACACCTACTGTCTGGCCATGACTATGTGATCATGATAAATGTATGATAACTGGGTGATAACAAGCCCAAATGTGTAGCTGCCCACTGAGGTCCTAGTGCACCTTTTCCTTCAATAATTCATGTCTCTTTTCAATAACCAGCTACTGATTTTCCAAAAACAGTGGAAAATTTGTATGGTTGAAAACTCTGCTCTCAGTTGAAGCTGGCAGATATTGCTCAGTATGTTCAATGGTTATTAGGGGCAGAAAAAAACACAAGAGCAAACAGTGTGACTACTCAAAAACATAACCAAGAAGACTGCAGTTCCCTAAATTCTGTTCTCCCTGGACTGTTTTCCACAGCTTCTGCTGACCTGGCTGGCAAGAGGGCAAGTTCCGATGACGGGTGGCTTCAGAGATCTGGACCACTGCTGTGGTCTAGGATACCAATTTTAACAACTAACCCATTCTTGCTGCTGTGACATAGGAGGAAAACCACCAGCTCCTCTCCAAATGCACTTGGAAGTAAGCCAACTTGGCCACTTTCTCTCCTCTTCCCAGTAGCTGTTTACTCTGCACACTGATGAGACAGGACACGCCTACAAGTGGACACACAGACTCAACAGATCCCTATACACCCTCAAACTAATAAATGGGCAGATACCCTCAGTTCTCCTTCATATGAAAGCCATCTGTATAAACGCCCATAACTACAAGCCCCTCAAAGCTACAAAAACCACATGTTAAATAGTGTCTTTTTTGAAAACAGCTATAGTGGTACCCGAGTGGAAAAACAGTCTGT